>APFE031418753.1:55944-124696 GCA_000404065.3 Pinus taeda | reverse complement strand
TATGAAATTGATATATAATATTTATAAAAAAATATTAATAAAACAAAATATAGATTGTAAATCAAATATTTCAATATGCATGTTCTATGTTAGGCTTTAACATCTAATATATATTTAGGTAAAGAGAGTGAGTATTATGGTGACACCTTAATTCAAGGTTAATATTATATATGTGGCCTAGAGGGTTAACTCAATTACTATTGAGAGGGTTAGGTATTGAGAGGTTATGGTTTCTATTTTCTTGACATTCTTGGGATAGGGTTCATGGTTGAGCCCTCAAGAAGTCATTCCTTCAAGCTGATTTTCCTAGTAAAAATATTTTTTCACCCATTCTTTAGGGTGAGTGAACAAATTAGAATATATATATCTTATATATATATATTATATATGGAAAATATTAATAAGAAAATAATTTTCTAAATAACAAAAATACTATTAATGGTTTTATATTTTCTATTTATGAATAAAAAAAAAAATTATAGTGAAAATATTTTATTAGTGTGTTGTTCAAAATAGAAATAAATTTATCTTAATTTAGAATTAGCAAGATCTAAGAGGAATCAAATCTCCTGAAATGTAAAATTTTCCCAATTATCTCAGAACAAATAAAACTCCCAATTCACCTCTCTGTTGGGCTAGAAACATACTCCAATGCTAAAGCTCTACCTGTTCCTAACAAATGCTTTCTCTCTGACATCTAAGCTATTGCAACACTCCATGAATCTCGCACCATTGCACACCTCTCTGCGATACTGCACTGGTGCAACACTCAAGTGCCTCTTGCATTGTTGTAGCCTACTAGCCCTATAGAGTCCTGGAAATTCTGCATTGTAGATCTCTCTGCCGCTCCATCTACATCTGTTTCTACCCACTTAGCCAATCCTACTACTCCTTGTCGGGGCTCCCATAGCAAGGTCTAATCAGAGAGATTGGGTACCTCAATGATCTTGCCCCCATTCTAGCCTTCTTGGGACTATCACTCCACATCGCCCCACCTGCTACCTGGAGGTATGGATGCATGTGATCCCTCTGCCCACTTGGCCTGAAATTTCCCCCTACTAGAGGTCTCTGCATCAGCGGATTCCTCCTCTCAGTTTCCTTTCTGACACTCGAGTTCTGGGTGCTCCACAACCTCCTGAAGCTACTTCACCAATCATGGCTCCTCCGCAATTGTCTGAGACTTCTTCTGATGCTACATGTTGAGAGGTAATGTATTGTCCCTCTTAAGCGCCAAGTATCTAACCTTTGCCTTACTCCTCAAGGATTTGCATGCATCCTGTATCTCAAGTGCATATAGGTTCTTGGCTAGCACAACAATCTGTTTCATATTTCCCACCGTCACGAAATTTTCTAGAAAAAGAGATGATTTTAAATTAGCGATATCTCCCTCTTCCAAACTCCGATTCAACCGATTTTTTTTTTTTTTTTTGGGTATTTTTCCAAAAGGAATCCAAATCTACTATTTGTTTCTCAAAATTTTATATAGAAATTTTTAGATCTACTCTGTAAACTCTCTGTCCAAAACTCAAAACTTTGAAATCTCTTCTCAGTATACTGTTCTCTCCTTTGATCACCTTTGCTCCGATACCATGTGGAAATTTCCCACCTGCAGATCGTCTGATAATGAAAGATACTAAAGAAAAATACTTTATCTACTTCTACAATCAATTTAGGGGAAGCTTAATAAATTTGAGCAAGATCAATAAGAAAACATATAACTAATATGGAGAAATCAATCACACATAACACAAAAGATATAACGAGGGGAAAACACCAGCTTAAAAGCCCATCTCTATATTATCATAAAAGTGGAAATATAACCAATATTACAAAGAGAATCAACTCAAAAGCTATCCTGATCTCTCTGCAATATCCCTGCTGCTCATAGAGAGTCGACAACCTCTATCGAACCTCTGGTCTACCCTTCAAGCCTCCTATTTCTTTGTGCAATTATGATTAGGGTAGAGTGTAACTACTTGTGTGAATCGGCCTCTTCACACACTCACTAACCTCTGATCCAACTACACAGTCCTAAAGGAGATAAATCCTCATCATGGATGAACTTCCTTTATACGAAAATATTCATCCAACTGATAGTACATTGTCCCTTCCCTGATCTCAACTGGGTCTCTATCTGAACTGACATGAATGAGTTATTCATGAGAGAATATTTAGTTATCTGAAGTAAGAAGTTATATGCTAGCATGCATTATCTAACTGAAATTACTTAATTTAAACAAACTTTTAAAATCAAATATAACTGGACTTGACTCAGTTAACTGAGCCAACTACTTCCTACTCAAATTAGAACTCACTCTTATCTCTTTAACTAATGGATAAATTCATCAATTAATAGAGAAATTGTTGCATGTCCTCGCAGAGATTTCATGTTTGATTTTTGACAACTAATTAACTCATGGAGAATTAATTAATTTATTTTGAAACAACTGTTAAGTTCAAATTCAAATTTTACTTCCTATTTTTAGTCGAGGGACAAACTAAAATAGGAATCCATCATGAACTACTAAAAATAAAATGCTATTTTTAGCACTTCTATTTTTAGCATTTCTTGTTGCCATTTTCAACATTGTGTTACTAGCCTCAATGGGAAGGCTTAAAAGTTTACACATTTTGAGATTTAAAAATTATTTTCTGGTTTATTTTTTTTAAATATATTCATTATACCTTAATCTATTAAAAATAATAATTAGTATTTGATATTTGTAGGAAAATGTTTATTATGAAATTAAAATATATATTATACTATATATATAAAAATTTATGTCGTAAACTATTTTGTGGATGAACTGAGGGGAAATTTTAAGGATCGAAGTTAATATTAACGCTTAGAATTTTTGGTGAATCTTACTAGTGTGTCATAGGTAAATTGTAAAAATTTTGGTGATATTTTTGTAGAAATATTTAGATTTACAACGATTTACATTACTAGATATAATATTTTGGTAACTTTTAAGGTAAAATAATGGTATACTATCAAATTTGGGCTAATCATTTTAGAAGAAAATAGAAATTGGTGAACTTTGTTTTAGAAAAATCGTGGAAAATTAGCCTGACTTCTTATTATATTTTATATTTAATTTTTTATAATTTTTAACTGTTTTTGATATATGAAGGTAGTCTATTTTTCAATATTTAACAATGGATCTAAGGGTGAACAACGGTCTAGAGTGTCTGATTTTCCATGATTTTTCCATTGTTAGACTATTGAAAAATAAACTACCCTCATATATAAAAATAGTTACAAAGTACAAAAAAGTTAGATATAAAATATAATAAATGAGTTATAATAAAAATTAAAGAAAAAACCTAAAAAATTTACAAATAAAATACAAATAAATTAATAACTGTTTAAAAGAACATGAATGGATTCCCAAAAAAAACTATTGTTAATAACATTATTAGAAATTAATAATAGTTAACTCTTATAAATTTGTAATAGTTAATACTATAGAGTGCCTCCCAATTAGCTTTTGAAGGCGCCCCAATGGTTGGGATTTTTGGATATTAGTTAGGCATATTTGTTTTCCTAGGTTTCTATTCCAATTTATTAGTTGTTGGGTGCTTGTTTTAGTCAATTTATTGCTATATTCTATCAACAAGCAGTAAATTTCTTGCTATATTATATTAGGATTGACAATTATGTTCTGTGACAAATGTTCATTTCAAGGAAACACTGGTGTGACTATTGCAAATCTATTCCAAACACCAAAACTCCAACTCCTACAAATCTATTGCAAACATCAAAATTCCAACTCTTGCAAATCTATTCCAAATAAAAGGGTGAGACTCTTGCAAATCTATTCCAAACAATAAAACTCTAGCTCTTACAAATCTATTCCAAACACTAAAATTCCAAAGGGTGGAGTTGGTGATGGGACTCGCTTTCTTATTGTTGGTATCTTCCTACACTATGGGATTATGGGTGATGACTCTAGAGATTTAAACAGTTGCGAGACTCTTGGGAATCCATTCCAAACATGAAAACTTCAAAAGCCAGACTTTGGTAATGGGACGTGCATTTCCTGCTTCATATGGAAATTTTATTACTCTTTGTTGTATGAGATAAGTCTATTTCTATTAGGCATTTTCATTCCCCAAAAAATATTTGAAATCTCTTCTTTTTCTTCCTTCATTAATTACAAATTTAACTAAACAAGATGACACTAGGTAATAATCATAAGACTAGATTTTTGTAATGCTTCACGAGGGACTTCCCAACAAAGTCCTTGTCCTAATTCTTTATACAAGTCTGCAAATTTTGTTTCGTGTTAACTTGTTCAATGATATATTAAAAATACAGTACATTTGAAAAGATTAGGCTCAAAATGTTTATGTTATCGGATTCTATGAATGAAGAACTTGAGTATTTCGTATAAGTTCAAAACACTTTGCAAAAGATTCCCTTTTAACAAAATATTACCAATCTACTATAGTAGTAATATTGTGCAATTATATCAAGGTAATTAACAAAGCAATCCTAGTGAATAGGATAATGGGTGGGCGAAAAATTCATGTTCATGTCATTCATGTGCCAACATAGAAATGAGACTCATGTCTAGGGTTTGATGCAGGTTTTCCCTAACAAACATGCAACAACACCAGAGTACAAAAGTTTTGGCAGATAAGGACAAAAGACTACAGAAGAATTTCAGAGGATCTAAACGTTGGAAGATAAAGGACGCTTGCTCCGGGCAGGATGAGTTAAGAAGGGGGGGTGAGAAACCCTCCTACAAGAATGTAACAGTAGGGGAGGCAAGATGACTAGGAATTCACGAGTCACAAGGAAGAAGGGGTAATGCAATGGTGATGGCAGCGTGATGGCAGGCAGGGCTAGGAAGAACATGCCTTCCTTGAGCAGTTAAAAAACCTAGGTTTGTCATCCCTAATAACAAATTAGAGGAGTACAGAGGATACATGAAAGACCATGCTCTAATTTGTAAATTTATAGGAGTTTGACCAACTGCAAAAGAAGTGATAAAATGGATACAACATTGGTGGAAACCTAAAGGACATGTTGATCTAAAACTCGATGCTGAAGGATTTTTCTTAGTAGTTTTTGCAAATATTGCAGACAAGGAAAAGCTCTTCGAAGAGGGACCATACTTCTTCAATAATGTGGGTCTATTTATGAGGCACTGGGAGGAATGTTATAACCCAGATCAGGAAAAGATGATGGTGGCTCTAATCTGGGTTCGATTGTTTGGGCTTCCAATGGATTTTTGGGACCCAGAAATACTGGAAGGGATAGGTAACTCGATTGGAACCTTCGTCAAAGTGGCTAATACAAAAAGAAAAGGAAGGTACATTTTTATGCTTGGATATATGTTTACATGAACATCACTGAGCCCCTCCCTGATTGCATAGAAGTAGAATATCATGATGAAGTATGACAACAACCGCTCAACTATGAGCATATACCGTTCAGGTGTAGGAGGTGTCATAAATACATCCATCTTATTAGATCCTGCCCACTAAACACCACAGAGAATACTCAAGGAAACACAAATGCAGAAGAATTAAGCAGGGAAAGGGAAGAGGGCTTCTAGGAAGTCCAAAGAAGGAAAAGGAATAAAAAACCACTAGACAACCATAAGCAACCGTTGAAGGAAAAGGAGAAGGAAAATCAGAATAAATTTGCAGTTTTACAAGAGGAAGAAATGGAAGAGACATTAGTTGAAAATGAGGAAGAGCCAAAAGAACCACACCAAAAGGAAAGGAAAAGAGAATGTAATGGAAATCACAAAGGAAGAGAGGGAGGTGGAAATCATCAAAGAGAAAACAAAGAAAAATCAGATGGAGATAGAAATTTATAAAGAAATTTATAGTGAAGAGAAGCAAGTAATGAAAAGATTATTGTAGGAGTGGTGACATCTGTATGAGAGATTCATCCCAGAAGACCAGAAACAACTCTACGAGGAAATGTTCCAACAATACAAAATGAAAAAAGGAACGATGGCGATACCTCTACCAAAGCATCTTGGATCACAATGGGGACAAGGATTGGAGATGAGAGCAATAGGCAAAGTAGGGAATAAATGAGGCAGAAGACCCATGAGTGAATCCATACAAATGGTACGGGAAATGCTAATGAACTTAGGATGAGTGGTGCCTTTTTCGGAGGTGTTCCAACAACCAACCAAATTATTCAAATGATAATCACAACCTGGAATATAAGGTGCCTGAATAGTAAGGGGAAATAGAGATATATGAAAGATAGAATGAGGAAAGATAAACCCAATGTTATGCTATTACAAGAAACTAAGATTAGTGATAAAAAATGAAAGAGATTATGGGGAAATTCAAACCCAGGTATGAAGTAGTAGGTCAAGATGCTGCACGAAGCGCAGGAGGTATGGCAACTCTTTGGAACCCTGAGGAAGTCAAATTTGAGGACTGGACCAGTATGCCATGAATAATATTAGGTAAATTTAGCAATCTGGGATCACAAGAGTGGATTTTGCTCACAAGATTTTACGGTCCAAACATACCAAGAGAATGGAAAAACTTCATTGATAACATGATAAAAGTGTGATGATTGTATCATAATATATCCTGGATAATAGGAGGAGACTTTAATATTATAAAAGATTTAAATGAAAAAGGAGGTGGAATACGTAGGGAGGATGCAAATATGGAAATGTTTAGGGATATCATAAATAACCAAAGACTGGTGGATCTTCCAACCATAAATGGAATTTATTCTTGGAACAACAGAAGAGAAGGAAGACATGAAATTACATCTAGATTAGACAGGTTCTTAATATCAGAAGAGATAGTAAGAAAAGACATTTTTATGGAGGCAATGATACTCCCAAGACTGGGATCAAACCATTGAATGGTAAGATTGGAGATTTATCTTAAATCCAATCTCAAAAGGCGACCCTTCAGATTTGAAGAATTTTGACTCAGGGACACAAAAATCCTCAGCAAAATGGAGGAATGGTGGACACAGAGTGAACAAAGGGGTAGAAACAGAATGCAAACATTTCAACATAAGCTGAAGGAACTTAAGAAAAACATCAAGAGATGGAATCAATAGGAACTAGGAAACATACTAAGGGAATAACAACAACTGACTCAGAATATGGAAGAAATACAACAAGAAATCCTAAGAGATGGGAGAAGCCAGGCCCTAGAATTCTAAGAAGGCAGAATAGTTAGCCAACTAGAGGAACGAAGGAAGCAAGAGGAGATATTATGGAGGCAAAAGTCAAGAGTGAATTGGCTACGAGTGGTTGAGGAAAGCACTAGATTTTTCCACAAAGCAATGATCCAATATCGGAAGAGAAACATAATCTTCTCCTTGAAGAATAAAGTAGGGGAAAGGAAAACCCAACATGAGGAAATGGAGGAGACCTTGGTGAACTATTATAAAAACCTCCTAACTAAACCTCAAGTGGATAGACAGGAGGCATTCTATCGAATATGTAATGAGATCCCTAGGAAAATCTCTAGAGAACAAAATCTTGCCATAATGAGAATAGTCATGTTAGAGGAAGTTGAGGAAGTGGTGAAAGGGCTAAAGAAAAACAAGGCCCCAAGACGAGATGGCTTCGCAGTGGAATTCTATAAACCATCCTGGAAATTTGTAGGCAAGGACATTGTAGCAATGGCGGAAGAATCCAGCAGGAACCAAAAGGTATGTCATGGTATTAATGCTACTCTCCTTACACTCATACATAAATCTGCTCAGTCTAATGAACCTAAGGGTTTTAGACTGATTGCCCTATGTAATGTTATTTACAAAATTATTTCTAAAATAATTGCTAAGAGACTGAAACTAGCTCTCTCTAGCATCATATCCCCTAAACAAATAGGCTTTGTAGAGGGAAGATATATTTTAGATGGGTTGATTGTATCCTAGGAGGTGGTACCTTTGTCAAAAACCAAAAAAATGGCAGGGGTGATGTTTAAACTATATTTATCCAAACCTTATGATAGATTGAATAGGGACTACCCAAGGAAAGTAATGGAAGATTTTTTGTTTTTCTAGAAGATGTGTAGAATGGATCTCAACAATGATATCCACACTAGTCTTATCAATCCTCAATGGAACCCTAACGCACACATTCAATGCCTGAAGAGGGCTAAGACAGGGAGACCCTCTACCTCGATTCCCTTTTATTATACCAGCCGAAGGTCTAGGACGGTATATCAAAAAAGAGGTGCAGAGGAATAAGATCAAAGGTATCAGGGAATGGGGGAATGATCTCCCTATCACCCATCAATAGTTCATAGATGACACAATGATATTCTGCTAGGTGTCATCAAGGGAAGCTAAAAGGATGAAGACTATACTGGATTTGTTTATGGACGCCTCCAGCGCTTTAACCAACAAAGAGAAATCCAGTGCTTATTTCTTTAACACACCAGCCAATGTTAAAGCCTTTCTATCACGACTGATGGTCTTCCGGGTGGAAGAGCTCCCAACCATGTACCTAGGTATCCAGTTGTCATCCAACTCTTTAAAACTAGCTAATTGGCAGCATACCTTACAAAAATTGCAAAGAAGGATAAACAATTGGGCATTCTGATCTTTGAATATGGTAGGAAGACTAGTCCTAGTTAAAGTAGTTCTTCAATCCATACCAATATACAAGCTCTTGGTGATGGCAACATCGAAAATATCTTGCACCAAAATGGTTGAAATAATGAAGAAATTTATATGGGGAGAAGCCCAACAATAGAAAAAAAGGGCACTAATGTCTTGGCAAGGGTTGACTAGTGTTGGTACCATTTCATTGCCACCCTTTCCTTCTAGAAACACCATCATTTGTCTATCTTTTTCTAACATAGACCCCTCATATCCATCGAAATTGATTGGTCAATAGCATTATAGTTGTTAGTTTACATTAAAGTTAATTTTTGAATTTTTATGTTAAAAATTAGGAATTTTCAACAAAAAGATTATAGGATGTTATGACTTCCTGTAAATCATTTATGATGTGACACGTGGCATGGAAAGCAAGTCAAAGCAATGGATTGGGACGTGATCTGGAATGTACATGCATGGTGAAAAATCGATTCAACAACAAATCTAACGCTCCTGGATATGCGGTCAATGCTGGTTGAACCCATCCTTTTTGGTCACAAAGGCAGCGAAAAGCCATGGTTTCCCAAACTGATTTTGTTTTGCTTTTGGAAATCGGTTTAGATTAGAAAGGAAAAAAATCACCCTTTTGTAAAAGCAGAAACATCTGCTTAGTGTATGTACATTCGAGTTAGATAGGAGACAAGCGGATAAAGACTGCGCGTTGTATTGTTTCGAGGACGATTATTATTATTATCTCTGTGTATTGTTCGAGAACAGAGCTCTTGTATGTGATTTCAATCACCAGAACTTAATTACAGTCACTGTTTTACTCCAACAGTGCTTATGTGTTAAATTTCTCATTGCTTGAGGTTTCTTCAGTGTGCCATTGAAGCGTGGATGAGCCCTACGTGGATTGGTATACTGTTCATTTCATTTACATATCATTTTGAATTTGAGTAGTGTGCATAGTGTTTAATGTTATTTCCATGTCTGTGATTTTATCGATTTGATTAGAAATTCTTTAAAATGGTATTCATGGTGATAGCTTGAAGGCTTTATTGTTAGATCATTGAACCATATCTCGTAAAAGATTTGATCGATCGTTAGATTTTAGAGCATCTCCATAGACTCTGTTTTCATGCATTTAAAATTTAGTGTGCTTTTGATTTTTAATGAATGCTTAAGTGTTAGCTAGAAAGAGATTTTGTGAATAACATCCTTGTAAGAGGGTTGAAAACTCAGTCTAGCAATATGTTGTATCTTTAGGACAATTAG
Organism: Pinus taeda; assembly: GCA_000404065.3. Taxonomy (NCBI): domain Eukaryota; kingdom Viridiplantae; phylum Streptophyta; class Pinopsida; order Pinales; family Pinaceae; genus Pinus; species Pinus taeda. Next base: position 114,867 of record APFE031418753.1, on the reverse strand, counting down.
ATAAATTAGGTGATCTGAGTGCTAAGGTGAGAGGAAACATATTTCAACCTCCTGTAAAGAAGTGTTGTAGCTTGTCACAGTAGACAGTTAGTTAGGAATCCTTTTATGTCTATAGACTTTAGACACTTGCCTCTAAGTTTACCTACCTTGGTAGATAAGAAATCTAGTCTAATCTAGCACCCTAGATTGGCCACTACATTTTGGTGCCACTGCCGGGGTAGCGCAGTTAGAGGATTTAAGAAAAAATCATAATATAAAAAATAATTTAATAAACAAGAACAAACAAAAACACAACATAGACTTGATTTTAATTGTCATTTTAGAAGTCATGTTTGCTTATGCCTAGGTCTAGAGATAATAAAGGTAGATTCATAAAAACCCCCATCAAAAACTAACCTACCACCGGGAGCAGACCCTTTGGGAAAAACTGAACACACAACACCAGCTAAGGAAATCACCATACAAAAATTAGAGGATAAACACAAATCAGGCCAAAGACTTACACCTATTGAGAGACAAATCCTATTGGCACATAAATCACAGAAGAAACATTTCCCTAAATCTTCTATAAAGAGAGAAAGTAGAAAAATATATCAACAATCTCTAGAACAACTCTTTGGAACAAGTGACACTGCACAAGCAATTAAATCACTAGAGGAATCTATAAAAATGGATGAGGAAGGAGGAGGATCAGCAAGAAGACCCACTCCTGAACAACAACAAGATCAAAGAGAGGAGGAAGAGTCAACCTTTAAATTTCATATTCACAAAGTAGAAGACAATCATGATGAGGAAATAAAAATGAAAAACATACCTCCTTCTATGTTACCAAACTTTTATGGCATGGCTTCAGAAGACCCGGATTCATTATTGTTTGAGTTTGACATTGTATGTCGAAACATATGGTTACACAGATGATGCCCATAGGCTTAGACTCTTCCCATCAACATTAAAGGCATCAGCACTAAGATGGTTCATGGGACTTGGTGAGCATGCAATAACTGATTGGGATGGCATGAGAAGAATATTCCTAAAGAAATACCAACCTTATTGTAGATCAAAGGATTCTAAAGATGATATCTTTAGGATGAATCAACAAGAGGATGAAAATCTAGAAGAGTACTTGGAATGATTTTCTTACAATTTACAAAAATCCAAACATCGATCAATGAATCTTGATCTCATTCGAACAATATTTTTGAAGGGAATTCGAGAGGAATACTTAGATGATCTTAATTTGATGGGCAAAGGTGATATTTCCACCTTACCTTTCAAAGAAATTTCTGATTTATGTGAAAAGTATTCTAGGAGCAGAGCCAAAATTAGAAAGAGAACCATATCATCCAAAGCCACAAAATCTGCTTCAACAAGTGTCACACGAGCTGAAATAGGAAATATGTTAGAGGAATTCAAAACAGATCTATTGAGTACCTTAGGAACTCAAATTGACACTCTTAAAGCTAAGAAAAGACAAGAAGAGGAAGATCAAATGATGACTATCTTTTGTCCAAAATTCCAGAAGAAACATGCCTTAAAAGATTGCCCATTAGAAAACATTCATTTTTGTGCCTTTTGTAATGAAAATCATCATATATTTCATTGCTTTAAAGTCAAGGTTTTGCAGAATTGTAATGTGGCAGATAATATAGATATGGAGAATGTGTATTTCATGGGTGCAAAGAGACCATGGCAGCCAAGACCTCCACCTCAAGTTATGTTCCCAAACCAGAATTTTGCAATTTCCTACACATGATCAGATGTATGCTAAGACTTCATGGAATGTACCCATGCCATGGCAGCACCAAAATTACCCACAACAACAATGGAGACCATCTCAATAATACTCTCAAGAATATCAACCATATCAACCATATCATCAACCATACCAACCATATTCGCAGTGATATCAACAATATCATCAGCCATATTTGCCATATCCTCAAACATATCAGCAATATCCTCAGCACCAAGTTGTTTACCCACATCAACCCCAAACACACTCAAAAAGCATTCCCTGCTCCTCCACCAATAAATCCACCACAATTACAACTTCCATCTAACCCATAACCGCCTAGACCTACTCAAATCCCTACTCAACCTGTACCAAATCCAAATAAAAGAGCAGAGAGACCAACTTACAATGTAGATGAGGGACCCTCATATCCCACATTACCCTTGCAAAATATCAAGATGAGGTCTGGTAACGTACTTCACAAAGAATCTCCAGCAGTTCATAAATAAGAAGAAAATGAAGAAAATGAAAATGAAACTCCAATCCAAAGGAAACAAAATGATGACATCAAAAATAAACAAATGCAACCATTGCATCCACCTCCTTTTCCAAACAGATTGGTCCAAACAAAACTTCGCATGTCTATACCACAGTTTGATGTTTTAGATGAGCTAAATAATGTCTATATAAAAATTCCGCTATTACAAGCCATAAAAGACATTCCCATATATACTAAAGCCATCAAATAACTGTGCCTTAAAAAGCCTACTAGGAAAAGAGTTGATCCACAAACCATTCATGTTATTGGACATTTAGCTGGCCTTATGACAAACAGCATTTCAATGGAAAAGTATGTTGATCCTGGTATTCCCAGAGTCACTACAATCATTAACAACATACATATTCCAAACACCTTAATTGACCTTGGGGCCACAATAAATGTGATGACTCTTGAAACCATGAAAACACTCCAGCTCACAAACTTGCAGCACACAACAATTGTTCTAGAACTCGTTGATAGGTCTAAAGTGATTCCTGAAGGGATTTTGGAGGACATAATTGTTTCACTGGACTCTTGGGAGTATCCAATGGACTTTTTAGTTCTTCAGCCAAAATCCAATTTAGGAGGACACCCTATCATCCTTGGTAGACCATGGTTAGCAACTGTTGATGCATTCATAGGGTGTAGATCGGGTAATATGATCATTTCACAAGGAACTAAAATAAAACAACTCACTCTTTACCCATCAACACAATCACCAGCAGTAGCACACAATTTATGGCTTGATGATAAATATAATGATAAGGCAGAAGTTCAATCTGTTTTTAGCATCAACCAAATCTATGATTTTCAAGAACATAATAATGATGATTTGGTAGAATTGTTCCTTTCTCAACCTGATGTTTCTGAAGAATTGAGAAATGACCAATACCATGCTGCCGATGAAATTTTGGCACAAAATTTTTGGGAAACATGCACCATTCATTCTTTGCAAACAACATTTCACAACATTTTTCCTATCCAATCTATCACAAACACACAGAGCAAGACCATAGATATTAGTCCAAGAAAAACTTTGAATATTGGCACTCACCTAGACTCATCTCAGGAAGAGAAATTGATTCAATTATTGAGAAAATACCACAAAGCATTTGCTTGGGACTACACCGATATGCACGGAATTCACCCTAAAACATGCACTCACCATATTTTTACAGATAGTAATATCAAACCAGTGAGGAAACCACAGAGACGGATGAATCCCATGCTTCAGGATATTGTTAGAGAGGAATTACAAAAATTGTTGAAAGTCAATTTTATTTATCCTATCTCTGATAATCAGTGGGTATCCGCTTTGGTAGTAGTGCCCCAGAAAAATGGTAAGTGGAGGATTTGTGTTGACTACACACAATTGAACAAAGCAACCCTCAAAGATTATTTCCCACTACCATTTATTGACCAAATGCTAGACACATTAGCTAGGAAATCATCATTCTCTTTTCTTAATGGTTTCAGTGGCTAGAACCAAATCAGGATAGCCTTAGAGGACCAGGACAAAACCACTTTTACTTATCCTTGGGGAAATTATGCTTATAATGTTTTTCCATTTGGACTTTGCAATGCTCCAGCTACATTTCAGAGAGTTGTATTAGGTATTTTTGCTAATTTAGTTCATGATTGTGTTGAAGTTTACATGGATGATTTTTCAGTGTATGGTGATTCATTTGAGCATGCATTAGCGAATCTTGAAAACGTTTTGAAGAGATCTATTGAAGCTAATCTGTCCCTGAGCAACGAAAGTGTTTTATGATGTTAAATGAAGGGATAGTATTATTACACTATATTTCTTCTCAAGGCATTAAAGTCGATCCATCAAAAATCCAGATCATTGTCAATTTTCCAATTCGGAAGACTCAAAAAGAGGTAAGAAGTTTTCTTGGGTATGCAAGCTATTACAGAAGGTTTACTGAACATTTTACTAGAATAGCTTTACCTTTGTTTAAGCTTCTAGCCAAAGATGCACCTTTCAACTGGAATGATAACTGTCAACAAGCAATGGAAACACTCAAATAAAAGTTATCAACCACACCAGTCTTAAAAGGACCTAACTAGAACCTACCATTTCGCATCTTTACAGATGCATCTGATACTGCACTAGGTGCCTCACTAGGCCAAAAAGAGGAGTCTTGTCATTATGCCATCTATTTCATTAGTAAAAATCTACGACCTGCAGAATTACACTACACAGTCACAGAAAAAGAAATGCTTGCAATCATACATGCTGTGAATAAATTCCGACATTATATAACTGGTAATGAGGTTTTTGTACATATTGACCATTCTGCCATTAAGTATTTAATGAATAAACCAGTAACTAGTGGCAGAGTTACTAGATGGTTGCTATTATTATAGGAATTTAACATCACGGTGTTAGATAGACCAGGTCAGGAGAATCAGGTGGCAGATTTTCTTTCCAGACTGCAAAATCCAAGTGAGGTTGTTCTGGTTGAAGATTCTTTTCCAGATGAAAATTTATTTGCAATTTCAATAGTGAATCCTTGGTATGCTGACTTGGCCAATTATTTTTCCACAGGAAGAGCACCTCCATATTATACTCCAAAGGAAAAGAAGAGGCTAATTAAACAAAGTGCTCGATACTCACGGGTTAATGGAGATTTATTTCACACTGGTTATGATATGATTATTAGATGATGTATAAGAAATGATCAAATAATTGATATTTTAAAATCTTGTCATGATGAACCCTGTGATGGGCATTTTGCAGCTAAAAGAACAACATTAAAGATTCTTAGTCTTGGATAGTACTGGCCATCTATTTTTAAGGATTCCAAAAAGTATGTGAAGAGTTGTCAAAGAATGGGTAGGCCAATAGCTACAGATGAGATGCCACTTCAGCCTCAAGTACACTTAGAGCCATTTGAAAAATGGGCTCTAGATTTCATAGGACCCATCAATCCAACTTCCAAAGGTAACAAGTACATCCTAGTATGTATTGATTACGTGACAAAATGCGTTGAAGCCAAAGCACTAGTCCGGGCAACTGAACAAACAGTGGTAAACTTCCTTTTTGAAGAAATTTTTGAAGGTATGGAGTACCAAGGGAGATAGTGACAGATCAAGGTACTTAGTTTACTTCAAATCTAGTTAAAGACATCACACAAAAATATCAAATCAAGCACAGAAGTAGACCTTACCATCCAAAAGCCAATGGTTAGGTGGAATCCACAAATAAAACATTGGAAGGAATTATCACTAAGACCGTAGTAATGAACAGAAAGAAATGGGAAGAGAAGCTCAAAGATGCACTCTGGGCTTATAAAATCACGTGGAAGAACACTACAGGATTTACACCATATCAGTTGGTATATGGCAAAGAGGTAATGCTTCCTATTGAATTTCAAATACATACTTATAAGATGGCTACAGATCTAGGAATTGATCTTAATGAAGGACAACAAGAATGAATTCAGCAGTTGAACCAGCTGGATGAAATGAGGCAGCAAGTAGAGGAGACAACACTCCTAATACAGAAACAAAGGAAGCAGTGGCATGATGCACATATCAAAAAGGAACAGTTCAAAGAAGGAGACCGGGCTTTACTCTTTGACTCTAAATTTAGAGATCATAAGGCCAAATTTACCACACATTGGATGGGCCCATATGAAATAGTTCATGTTTATGAGAATGGATCAGTCAAGCTTATTACCATTGATGCAGAAGGTCACCCTTTCTTGTCAATGGCCATATGTTGAAACTCTATCATAGGCCCATCACCAAAGAGGATTTTCTTCAAACTGTATTTCAGCAAAGGGAGGTTGAGATATTGCAGCCTTCAACTGTGATATCTGTACCTTACTTCATTTCATTTAATTTAATATATATATATATATATATTATATATAAAAGTTAAAAAAATAATAAAAATAAAACAAAATAAGATAAAAATAAATAATAATAATAATGGTTTAGATGTGAAAACTAGACTCTGGCACACTCTAACCCAAATTCTTACTTGAAAACCAATTCTTTGGCTGGTAAGAATTCCTTGTTCTTTTTGTTTACTGTTTGATTCATCGATTCAATAATGACTTGAGGACAAGTCAAAACTTTAGTGCGGGAGAAGCATCAATATTTTTGTTTTCCTTATCTCATCTCCTCATTGTGAATTCTCAAAGAGTTTGTTTCAGCACTTCAGTATTTCAATAAAGAAGTTGTTTTTGTCTTTGTTCTAATCAAAGTAGGGACCTGTTTAAGCAATATGCAGTGGGATTTGTTCAGAAGACTATGTTACCAACACCAACATTAGAGGGACCTGTTCAACAAACATCAAAGGGACCTGTTAAAGACTGCTATCTCAAGCTACTTCAACAAAGCTTCAACAAGCTTTCAACATAATTTCAAAGGTTGCTTATCACCGAGACTCCATCAACACCTAAGATCAAGGAAGCTGCACACACATAGTTCTTTTTTAGATTTCAAAGAAGTTGCACAAGCACTCTCCAGATCTCAGAGGGACCTGTTGTATCCAAATTTATCTCAGAAGTGACCTATTATGGACAGCGAATATTAGTCATATCTGAAGAATAAAGATCATTCCTACCTCTGCATTCCAACTAAACTGTTGATCAACCAATAAAGTGTAATGTATTTTTGTAATTTTTATTTTTACAATTTAAATTCTTGGATTATTTTAGTGTTAAATGTGATGACTATGATTACTTATGATCAATTTCAAAAACACCCCTATACCCATCAGCCTTATCAAATTCCTAATTACTATCATTTCTCAACACACTCTAGCCAATCCCCGCACTCCTCCTATGATTTTAAATCTTCTACTACACCACCCTTCAAGCCTTGTTATTAACTCCCCATTCTTGAATCGGCAATCAAACCTTACTATCGGTCCAAAATTTTCCTAATCAACCAAGTACCAATGATCAAGGGACAGGTGGTGAATCATTGGAGAGCCAAGTGTTAAACAATTTCATTCGTTGTTTTTTGAATCGGCCAAGTTATAACATGATCATTCGACCCAAGTCGACTCACACAAACAATTATCCATTATCATCACTCCATACATGCTTACGACGTTCTCATGATGGTACCTATACAACCCAATACAACTACTCCTCTGTCTTTGTAATATGAATATGGTTTGTCATTATCATTATAGTGAATTGGGTCAAGTTAGTTGTTAAAGTTTCATTTCATTCTTAGTTTGTAAAAAGGGCATTACCATACTAGCAATTCAAATGCCGTGATTTCAAAGGAGACCGAGAACAGCAGGTGCTACGAAGGGAGAGCATAGTAATTGGGCTCATGAGTTTCCACCTCCGCCATAATCCAAGAACATTCATCCAGTAGCTGCCTAAGTCATTGAAGAAGCTGACCCCGAGAACAGAGGGCGCTACCAGCTCAGTTGAGTGGAGCGAAAAATAGAGGTAACAAATCAAGGGACCCTTGTTGAATTATTAATCATAAATGAAGAGGGTTAGAACAAGATTTTCTTTGTCAAAATGACTAATAGAGTAGAGCCTAATACATTTGATAGTTCCCAGTATCATGATGACTGTATTACAATTTTAAGGGAAAAACAATGGTTACCCTTCCTGGAGAAGTTCAATGGGAACAATGAGGAAGTAACTAAGCAGTTTGCATTTACATTTAATGGAGAGAAAGCATTGGTAGGCAACTTCTCCTTTAGGATTTCAGAAGACACCATAGCACAAACCTTGGGGATCAGCCCAGAAGGAGAAAAATATTTCAAAACAAAACAATTCAAGGAAAAATCATGGACCGAATTCATGTCTAGGTCGAGGGTTTCATCTGTTAACTAGAAAAAGGGTGTCCCTAGGACTGGCTGATGCATCCATGGGATGAAATGGTGTATATTGTTCAGGAATTTTTTATGTGTGAGGGTCATTACAACATAGTCTATTTATACCACATCAAACTCCTGTTGCATTTAAAAGGGAAATGGACCATTAGTTTACCCTATTTCCTCTTACAAAGCTTGACTAAGATGTCAAAAACTATTCAAAATCAAAAGGGTAATGAGGATAAAAGCTTGTATCATTTTCGGTTAATTAAAAATCTAATTGAGTTTGAAGTGCAGAGGAGGGGAAAAACATGGAAGGAATTTCTGGTTGCTAATCAAATCAAATATGGAGAGGATGAACAAGAACAAGAAGAGCACTCAGGTTTTATTCTTGACATTGATGAAGAAATCCTTGTGCAGAAGACAAGCAATGCCCATCCACCCAGCAGTAGTGTAAGGACAAGAAAGATGAGGCAAGAAGCTACCCAGAAAATTGAACAAGACAAGATTTTCACTACATATACAAGAAGATCTAGGAGAATACAAAATACCCAGACAAAAGAAGATCAACCAGAGTCAAATGCACATGTAGTGATGGACATTGAGAGTAGTGTTCATTCACAGCCTAGACCGGAAGCCGAAATGGAAGTTGAGAGCAACAATAGACAAGGGAAAGAGTCATCACCTGCAAACAAGAAACAAAGGAGGTTAGAAAAACAAATTGAAAAGTTAAAAGAAGAACTGATGGAGGCCAACATGCTAGAGAAGGTAATCAAGAGGGAGAATGAAATAGTGAGAACTTAGAGTAAGAAAACCCAGTAGAAAAATTAGAAGCTTAAGGAGCAAATCAAAGAGCTCAAGGCTGAACAAACCAACATTTGCAAGTGGGCAACCAAATGGTATAATCAAAAGAAAGCTCTCAAAGAGGAATACAATAATTTGAAACATGAGCTCCACATTTAGAAGGATGCCCAAACTCAGAAGAATATAGATGCATTGTTACAAGCAGCAGAGGCACAGGAAGGAACAAAGTATAAAGGAAGCACATCAGGATTAGCATGAGTACATGCTAAATCATTGAGCTTGGGGGAGATGTTGGTACCATTTCATTGCCACCCTTTTCTTCTAGAAACACCATCATTTGTCTATCTTTTTCTCCCATATACCCCTCATATCCATCAAAATTGATTAATATGTTAAACACACATCGGGAGCGAGAGAAATATGAAAGATAAATCATGAGATTACAATTTTTATTAAGAAATGATTTACATTTATAGTACAATATGTGACTGTTGGATTTCACATCCTAAGGTCTCTTGGACTCCTTTTGTCCATTCAGCTTCCACACTAACCCATTAAGGATTAGTTGTCCAACATTCCCCCCCTAATCTGAAGGGTTATGCATGAGTCCAAGAAGAGAGCTGTAATACAAAATGTGTAAAAAGGCATGGCAACACTAGGCTGAATGTGCTCTCTGAAATTTTGGTATAAAGGGCGGTGGTTTAAGGATGACCACCAACACTGGAATGCTTAGTGCAGTTCCCGAAATTCTTCCAAAACAGGCAAGAAGCTGAAGTCTTATGTTAGAGGAAGTGTTCCTATTGTTTTGAAGAGGGAAACCTTTAACCAATAAAGGGAGGTCTCACCCCGCATAAAAGGGAGAAATTCAACCTAAAAAGGGAAAGTCTCAACATGTGATGGTTTAAGGATGACCAACAACTCTGGAATTCTTAATGCAATTCCTGGAACTCTTCCAAAACTGGCAAGAAGCTGGAGTCTTCTACTAGAGGAAGTGTTCTCAATTTTGTTCCTAGAATTCTTCCGAAACCGGAAAGAAGGTGAAGTCGTCTTCTAGAGGAAGTGTCCCAGATTACCAACTCATGGCATGCTTAAGGGAATCTTTGTCTCTGGATACAACTCTAAATCTGGTATGGCAGGTTGTGGCTCAGCTTACTTGATGTGGCTTTGAAGCTTGTAGATGACCATCATTTCCCCTCCTATTAGATACAAGGTGAGATGATGGAGAAAACTCAACTGCAAGATTGTTTAATACTCTGGAATAATTTCTGACATGTGTTTGGAATATCTTCTTAGCTGTTGATGCCCACTGCCAAGAAGTGATCCATCCTAGATGAGTCTTTGTTCTTGCAGGATGTTTGTTTCTGAAGCATCTGTGTAAAGAATGGTTGGTTTTATGACAATGCTTACATGGATGAAGATCAAAACAGTGATCCTTCAGATGGCCAACTCGATCGTAGTGTTGGAATTTCACAATTTTTTGTTGTTGTTGTTGTGGTGGAAGAGGAGTAGAATCTGGAACAGCTGGAGGTGAACTGTCATGAGGAGAAGGTGAACTGTCATGAATAAATCCAGCACTCTAAAACTGAATGGGCTTTGAGTAGTCTGCAATATGAAAGGACAAGTCCTTGTCATATCCAGGACTGGTTAAGTGCCTGTTGTGGACAAGCTGTTCCCAAGGTCTAATGATGGGCTTGGGAAGTGTAGACTGAGTTTCTAAATCTGCATGTACAACTGCTACTTTATTGCGCACTGGATTTGAATGAACTTCAACAATATTGTCTCGCTGTTTATGGGAGTCTATTTCATTGTTCTAAATAGAAACAGGTTCAGAATGATGAGTCCACTGTTTTAATTCTTCTTGTTGTAGCTGAGGTTCAAGCTGAAAAAAATCAATCTTTTCCTATGCATTTTGTAGACATGTTTGAATTTCTAAGAGAGATCCTTTATTGGTTTGTAATGTGTCATCAACAGTAGATTGTATAAGAGTTTTCATGAACTCTAATACTTCACTGATTCTGGCCATTTTTCTTCAATGTCAGATTTACACCTTAAAAACTGATCACAATTATTACTTAATGCAGAAAAGTAATATCCACTCACAGTACACAACAATATCTTGTATAAATGTGCAGCAAATGAATCAGGGAATCATTGCATATATATGTAGACAAAAACTATAATGGGTTTTAAATACAATTCCACAATTGGGGCAGCAGCAACTGCAAACTTGCTTGGATCCTTCATGTACTCCTTCACTTTCAATTTAGAAATGTTTGCTATCAAAACTTCAATAATTATAACACCAAGTCATGCACATTGGAATGAATCTATAGCATGCTAAAATAGCAGTGATAGACCTCCTTACATGTCCAAATACTTAGCAAACTGTATAGTGCCGGTCATATATACCATAGCATTTTACCATGACCTTTCAAGAGCCTTCCAACTATGCACAGTTTCAGGAAAACCTCCAGGAGATTAGAGAATACTCACCCCTGATTCAAATGTATATGCAGCCAATTATTAAGGAGATTTGACTCTTTGACAATGAAAAAATCTGCCCACAAAGGACAACTCGAACACAAACTCATAGAACTTGATTTGAAGATGCTTTGAAACAAACTTTTCTTCTTTGGATAAGCTACAACCAAATCAACCTCTTGAAATAGGCTCCTCTTTGTCTAGACAACTGTAAATATATTTATTGAGTTTTACTCCAAATTGAGATGCACAATGAGAGTATAATGCCTCCAGAAACTTCTCAATCAGCAATATGATATATTCAATGATTTCACCATTAAATTAAATCACTGCTGAGCACATTACATCAGTCACTGGGAGTAATTTACTCACTATAAACAACACCGAAGATACTAGCCATGCATCTCTACTAATTTCTGAACTTACAAAAAAGAGTTTACAGTATGCCCAACATCAAATCTGGAAATGACTGTGGCAGTTTAATGTCTTCAGTAGTAGAACACCCAGTAAGCCCTCAAATTTTTTTTCTGGTCAACAATGAACCCTACGATTTAAAGATCCCGTCGATTTACATGTGTGGGTCCATAAACTAAAAACTCACTCAACATCTGCACCTCTGCACGTCTTTGTATTTGACAAAGGATTCCATAGAAACAAGTATTATAATAATCTTAGGGTTCTGCTTTCAAGACCCAGAGGAAAGAAAACAAAAACAACATCATAGCATAACTTATGATTCCTTACGTTATACAACAAGAGAGTCCGCTAATGTGTATTACAACTACAATTTACAAAGAAATTTTTAAACCTAACAGTTTGTCCCGAAGACCATTTGGCTCTTTAAAGATTTCACACATATAATATAATTCAACATGTTGGTTTCAATTATTGAGAGCCACACGCTTTTAGCCCAAGGCCACTGCTTCTCTTTCATTGTATTAATTAACACATCGTGTGGATCGCCAGAGGCCAATTCATCGTCTACCCCACCAAACACCACCAAATTTCTGAGACCCCAAGGCATAGGAAATCCCTATTAATAGTCACTCACCATAATTTGTAGAACATGTATTGTCCTTGAAAATTAATTAACTCAAGTGTATACAATATATACCAAATATATAAAAATAAACAATATCCTTCATAGGAACATAGCTCGTATGGGCACACTTACTATTCGAATGCACTTAGCTGCAGTGTTTGCGTTTTGAAAGCAGGGACAAACACTGCAAATCCCATAGTGGTATTTCATAACATATATTAGTAGTCTTATGAGAAATGACAACTTCCAGTCTGAGTCTCAATCGAGGCATAGAAGCCAATGAAATTTATATTTATCTCTAACCCAGTCAAGTGAAGGCTCCACATATTTTTAATATATTACTGTGCCTGAGATTAATTCCGCACAACAAATAGCTGGTTCATTAATATTTTATTTTTCAGGGGCCTCTCCCTAATCTACTGCTGGTAAGATTTCAGCTTCAGCTGCCCTGCATTTTATTTTAGGTCTCTAACAATGGGGGGATCTCTTCTCTCTGAAACCCTGACAGAGATTTTAATTTTGGTGGCTGTCGTTATTGGTATCGGGTTCACTCTGATTCAGTGGGTTCTAGTGTCCCGCATTAAGGGGTCACCCAACCACTCACACATGCCTTGCAATAACAACAAGAATGGCTACAGTGAGTACTTGATCGAAGAAGAGGAAGGGCTGAACGATCACAATGTCATCAATAAATGCGCTGAGATCTAGAACACCATCTCTGAAGGAGCGAACTCATTTTTATTCACCGAGTCACCAGGATTCCCTGTCCATCATGGGTACACAGGAAATGGATTTCTATATTGACAGAAAGGTGGATATGGTAGGAAACATTAAATTTAATTTGTGAATTTTTATGTTAAAAATTAGAAATTTTCAACAAAAAGATTACAGGATGTCATGACTTCCTGTAAATGGTTTATGATGTGACACGTGGCATGGCAGGCAGGTGAAAGTAATGGATAGGGACGTGATGTAGAATGTACATGCATGGTGAAAAATCGATTCAACAACAAATCTAACACTCTTGGATATGCAGTCAATGCTGGTCAAATTGAGCCTTTTTGCTCACAAAGGCAGCAAAAAGCCATGGTTTCCCAAACTGATTTCGTTTTGCTTTTGGAAATTAGTTTAGATTAGAAAGGAAAAAAATCACCCTGTTGTAAAAGCAGAAACATCTGCTTAATGTATGTACATTCGAGTTAGATAGGAGACAAGAAGATAAAGACTACGTATTGTATTGTTTTAAGGACGATTATTATTATTATCTCTGTGTATTGTTCGAGAACAGAGCTCTTGTATGTGATTTCAATCTTCAGAACTTAATTACAGTCACCGTTTTACTCCAACAGTGCTTATGTGTTAACGTTCTTGTTTCTTGAGGTTTCTTTAGTGTGCCATTGAAGCGTAGACGGGCCCTACGTGGATTGGTATACTGTCAATTTCATTTCCATAGAGTTTTGAATTTGAGTAGTGTGCATAGTGTTTAATGTTATTTACATGTCTGTGATTTTATTGATTTGATTAGAAATTCTTGCAAATGGTATTCATGGTGGTAGCTTGAAGACTCAATTGTTAGATCATTGAACCATATCTTGTAAAATATTTCATCAATCGTTAGATTTTAAAGCATCTCCATAGACTCTGTTTTCATGCATTTAAAATTCAGTGTGATTTTGATCTTTCATGAATCCTTAAGTGTTAGCTAGAAACAGATTTTGTGCATAACATCCTTGTAAGAGGGTTGAAAACTCAATCTAGCAATATGTTGTATCTTTAGGACAGTTAGATAAATTAGGTGATGTGAGTGTTAAGGTGAGAGGAAACATATTTCAACCTTCTGTAAAGGAGTGTTGTAGCCTGTCACAGTAGACACTTAGTTAGGAATCCTTTTATGTCTATACACTTTAGACACGTGCCTCTAAGTTTACCTACCTTGGTTGATAATAAATCTAGTCTAATCTAGCACCCTAGATTGACCACTACAACTAGAAAAAAGGAAGATGGGGGTCTGGGATTAAAAGACCCATACCTCATAAACCAAATAATGGGAGAAAAATTATGGTGGAGGTGGATGTCAGGAGGGGAGGACCTATGTAAGAGCATATGGGCCAAGAAGTACAGTATGCTAGTAAAACTAGAGGATATCCTGAGAAATACAGCGACAAGAAGAGGTTGAAATATTTGGAACTTAGCCAATGGGAACAAAGACCTAATTACAAATCACGCCTTCTAGGAAATAAGAGATGGCAAAAGCGCAAAATTTTGGGATGAGGCATGGCAACAACGGGAAAAAACATAGGAAAAACAGGAACTCGGAACTATTCAACGGGCTTCACAAGATGTAAGGCTAAATCTAGTGAAGGACTATTGGAAAGAAGACCACAAAGGAGAGAACTAGAGAGTATGGAAAAATCAAGATGAATGGGGACAAAATATTAAAGAAGACCAGAAAAGGAACTATATGGAGGAAATGGCATCGCATAAAATTTTGGTCAGGAAGGATATGGTATTCTGTGATGGGGTCACACAATGAAAGGAAGCTTCATGGTGAAGGAGGCATATGATCTGAAGAATAAAACAGAACATGAAGGTAATCAACACTTGTGGAAACAAATATGGGAAAGAGAATCATGGCCAAAATTGGCATAATTTCTATTGTTAACTTGTAAGGCTGGGATACTGACATGGGATCAAATACAAAAAAGATGATGCAGAGGCCTGCCCATTATGAACTCTGTAAGATCGAAAATGAAAACATAGAGCATTTATTGAATTCTTGGCTGTTCGCGAGAAGCCAATGAAATTCTCTCCTTGGCATCTTTGGAAGAATGGATAGAAACCCAAAAGGTATAAAAGAGATAGTGAAACACTGGGGCCTTGAACATTTTATCAGCCTGGTCCTGAATAGAGCCTAGGGTCTAGCTGTAGATTTCACTCTATGAATGACATGGAAGGAAAATAATCAAAGGATATTTAAGAATGAAGCACTAACATCGAAGCAAGTATTGGGAAGAATAATAGAGCACATAAGGGAAGCCATACTGGCATAGGAATGGAAATAGGGGGACCAACATACCATGATACACGAAACCAGGATCTTGAAAAAGATAAATTTAACAAAAGAGATGGTAGGAGAAAAGGGATGCAAAAGAACAAGCACACAGGTAGTATAGGCCCTGAGGTATAGTAGACCAACAGAAGGCTTCATCAAATTTAACTTTGATGGAGCTTCCAAAGGTAATCCAGGTAATGCGGGGATGGGCGACATCTTCAAAGATAGTCAAGGTAGGACTACGCTGATATATGTAGCTTACAAAGGCAGATTGAGGAACAACAAAGCAGAGCTAAGGGCAGCTATACAAGGATTTAAGATAATGGATAAGCTGGGTTACAACCAACTAGAGGTGGAAGGGGATTCACTAATGGCCATCAACTTGATGAGCAAGCTACATTTTGGAACGAATTGGGAAAAGATTAGTCACAACTGGAGAACAACTAGTCTCATATAGGAGTTCGATGAAATCATGAATAGATTTGAATATATCATAATCAAGCATGTTAAAAGGGACAACAACAAGGCAGCCAATTTCCTTGCGAATTGGGGAAGCAAACTTTAATCGGGCAACCTAGAAAAAACGTGTCCCATACACCCAAATGATACAAGATTGTCTCCACTAAGTGATATATTAGTGCAGGATGATGATAAGGCATAAGAGAAACCATAAGGAGTATAATAAACCCCCGATCGGGGTGATGGAGATAGTAATGCATCATAATGGCGATGTCATGAGTATGATGGATCAAGGACATGCCAGTGTAGCTCACATGAAAGCTAACAGGTATGCAGAGAGGCACTATTGTTTCATAATGAAAGATGGCAGAAGGAATATTAGGATGGAGAATGGTGGGAAGGACGGTAATGATGGCACAACAAGACAATAGGGTGGTGGCATGTGGGAGTATAGAAGGAGTTGAGCAGAGAGTAAGGGTAGAAGACGAGGGAGGCAAAGAAGGAGTGGGACGAGGGAGCCACACCCTACACCAGCAAGCAGGGAACCTGCGACTGAGTATGTAAATTTCTGCCCCCCTGTTATTGTTTCCACTTTTGGTAGTATGCTAGTTGGGGTTAAAACCAGGGGAAGGGAGGATGAAAAGGTTCTTGTCAAGGGAAATAGGAAGAGTGATTAGTCCAGGCCTCAGGACATGGCAAGGCCTGAGAGCTTGGGTTGGAATTAGGAGAGGGCCAAATCATAAGCAATGACAAAGTGGGGAAGAAGGAGCCTATAGCCTATGAAACTAGCAGAGAGGAAATGATGACAGAAACTCTGGGTAGGGGGACCAAGCAGTGTAGTCAATTAAAGAAAGCTAGCCCAAAGCACATAAGAAAGTGGGACTATGAGGGAAACCCGATAGGGAACCCAGGTATGCTGATAATGCCACCCCAAGAGGAGCCCTCTGACAAAGATGAAAAGGTAGCTGGGATTATGGCTAATGGCTTTACCATGTTGGGGAATAACTGGGATGGGGAAGTCCAAATTATAGAGGGGGAGTGGACAGGTATAAGAGATACAGATAATAAAAATTTGCAAGAGGAAAAAGCAATGAGAAATAGAGGGAGATGAGGGGATAGTCCCTCGGGTGACCTGGGTATAAGCGAGTGCACCCACAAACATCTTAATCCGGAGTGGATGGGTGCCTAGATTGGCAAGGATTTTATATTAACTCACTAATGTTCGTCCTATGAACAGATAGAAGGTAGGAGGGTGATGACTTAGGCATGTCGCACACGAGGTCGAGGGTGTGGTCCCAGTCGCTAAGGACAGACAAGCACTCGCCTGGGGCCGCAAAGTTGTAATACCTTGGGAAAACTGTGAGGCCGTCGACTGATGGATGAAGCCATACAAGAAGTGGCCATAGCTTATATGAGAAATATAGATGAAGGTATACGAGGAGTAGTTGAAGACATGGAAGCGGAAGTGAAAGAGGAGTCGTCTAAGGATGAAATGGAAGAGTGGAGGGGTATGGTTTCTAATCCGGGTAACACAAGGGGAAAAATGTCTCAATACTAGCAGACATTGCACCTTTACTGGCTCATGAAGAAGTTACTCTGCAAGGTCATCGAGCAAGTTTCAATGGGCATGGCTTCAATAACGAGAGACATGCTCGATTACAAGAAACACTTGTAAACCATGCAATTCTAGCTCTGCAAACAGGACATGAGACTGGACCGAATAGAGGAAAACATCCTAGGCATAGAAAACAAGGGACCAGTGCACGGGGGTTCAACAGTGGACCCAGCAATGGTGCAACCAAAGCAGGAAGATCAGGATGAGTAAACTTAGCCTCTTTTGTTTTTAGAATAGAACTGTGCTCTTTTTTTAGTGGAAGGTCTCTTTATATTTCTGGATGTCCATAGGAATAGTAGATAAAACTCTATTTTCAATTGTTCAGTTTACATAGCATGGCATGAAAGACTAAAGACATACCAATTTTGGATGGCTTATGATATATTTAGGTTGCGCAAAGCTTGGTTTCCCATTGGGCAAGTTGTGGTCACCTATGCCTTATATTTGTTCTCAGTTTGTGGTTTATAAATAGAAAATGACCTACCTAAACTTACAAAAAAAAATAAAAAGAAAAGAAATATTGTGCAATTATATCCCTATTAATCTATACAAGCCTTTTGTTTGTTCGAAAATATATACAACCTTAAACAATATAACCATACACATGTATATCCTGAACAATCCTCCTACATTTTACATAAAATTCAAATTTTCTCCTTTGTTGACTTGAACTTCTGATTAGCCAAGAAATAAATCTTGGCATGGTAACATTACATCTTCTAGTTTGCAAACTTGAACTGCGATTAGCCAAAAAAAATAAATCTTCAAAATCTGTTAAGATAGATGGATGGTTTTTAACGTTGTTATACTATCTTGTGAATTGTATGATAAGCGACCCAAACAGGTTTGATGTCCTCAAAACAACTAGGCTCAAAATCCAAATCGAAATGTTTATGTTATGCGCTCCTATGAATGAAGAACTCAAAAATTTCGTATGAGTTACAGAATACTGCAAAAGGATTGTACTTTAACAAAATATTATCAATTTACAAAACTATTAATCTTCTGCAATTATGTCATCGTTATTAATCTATATAAACTTTTTATTTGTTCGGAAATATATACAACCCTAAACAATAAAACTATGAACATGTATATGGTGAGCAATCCCTTAATCCCTTCCTTTTCATTTGTTCGAAAATATATACAACCCTAAAGAATAATACTATGAACATATATATGGTGAACCATCCCTTCCTCGTAAAGTGACATAGTACATGCAGAAGTTAATTATTTATACTAAAAATCAGTTGTGAACATTAATGGATAAGCGTGATGAGGTAGATCCAACTCATACATGTCAAAGTTGTTGCAGAAGTGTTTTCCTGCTATATAATTAGTTCGTTTTTTCCTTTTTGATTTTTCCCTGCTATGTAATTAGTTTGTGTTTTCCTTTTTGCTTTTTCCCTGTTATGTAATTAGTTTGTTTTTTCCTTTTGGTATTATTCCTGAGTTTATGTCTTCCCTGCATTATGTAATTACATTTTCCCCTTTTTATGTTTTTTTGTTTTATTTTTGAGTTATTTAAACTTAGTGGGTATAAAATTTTATTTTAATAATAAAACAGTTTAATGATAATTTAATAGATTTTTATTATATATCCAGAAATAATTATTATTATGAAATTATAAGTTTATCATTATTTTATTAATTGTATAATAATTAATTTGTATATTGTATTATTGATTTTCTTTATAAGAAATTGCTGCTTTATTTCTCCTTATTCCAAGGTAGCATATTTCCTAACTTTTTAGTCAAACTTCTCGCTCTTTGAGGAAAATTCTTTACTTTCTGATTTTCTTGTAATATGATCTAAACATAATGAACTTCATTTTTCCCTGTCGGGTTGGTTATATGTTTGTGTCTTTATGATTTAGGTTTTAATCCACTTAAATGTTGGAGTACTAATTCCAAAACTATTTATTTTTTCGAGAGTGAATACTTTCAAAATTTATGAAACATAAATATAATTTAAACACTTTCGGTGCTTGCATTATTTTCTGAAGAGTGAATGATTGACAAGTTTATAAAACATAAATATAATTTAAACAAATTTAAAATTAACTTCATTACATACCTAATATAAAACACTCCAATATACCATTCATTATAAAACACTCCAATACCATTCATCTTAGTTGATTTCTTTTACTTTCGATACACTAAACTTTTAATATATGTATTTTTCACATTTTATGTATATTTCACATTTTATTTGTATATTTAGGTTATCCAATTTAATTTTTCTATTTGTTTTTTAATTTCTTGTTTTGAAATTTAAAATTGATATATATAAAATTAATAGTTGAGATCAAATTATTATAATTAAATAAATTAAAATTATATAATATATCATTTTATCTAGATAACATATTGAAAATGAGAATTAATAGAATCTTATTATGTGGAACACTATTGTATTAAAATAATTAAAAAAATATTAATATGAAACCTTTGTTTAATTGACAATTAAAATAAATAAATAAAAACAAGTTTAGTTTATAAAGGCAAGTATATATAATTTTATTAATTAAGATTACCTCGGCTGTTTGGATGAAATGGTTATTATTTTCCAATTTAATTTGAAATCTTCTCTAACAATAAAGATAAGCAATAAGGCCTTGATAAATATTTGTTATATAAATTTATTACATTGGTTTTGTTTGAATGTCCATAAAACATTAATATAATTACTATAGAAACCATAGCTAATTACAATTATTCATTAAATCTTTTTGGGTGAGAGTTTTTTTTTATTAATTTAATTTTGTATAAGATTTAAATTTTATTTTTCAATATAAAAGTTTGATTTTCAATTTTGGGAGATTGTGATTTTATAATTTTTTTAATTACATCCAAAGAAAAAATATTTTTACTATTATAAAATCAAAATTTAAAATAATCAAATTACAAATTTCCAAAATAATTGAGCTACAACATTGGAAGCTTTTCTTATGTGAATGTTTCACATAAAATTGAACAAAAGTAGTTACATCATCGATAAACTACTCGTTCTAATTGAAATTTAGTTACTAGATTAGATGCCATTTAAATCTCTAGTGGACAGATTATATGTTAATATTAAGTTTTTTTGGTTGTGTGGAAGTCATAATAGTACAACTATTTATGCTATCCTCTATTCTATTCTTCAAAATACAAAGTAAATTTATGTATTCGCTAGCAACAAGAGCACTATTATATTAATTTTATGTAAAAGAATGATGCGTGGATGAGCACATATGTTACATTGTGACAATATTTTGTAATATAGTTAGCATCAAGTCTATTTAGTTGTCATTCTAGGGTACATTAGTTTGATTTTTTATTTGAATTGATATTTTCAAGGCTCTAAACTAGGTGCAATATATTTGAGGTTGTAAAATTATTTCAAGTGTTATATAAAGTTTTGTTCTTTGGAACAGAAGGAAGAGTTGTCTCTCTGATTTATGCCATTGCATTATCATGTTCTGCACCTTTGCATTTCTTATTTGGATATCCATATTAACGGTATTAAATTATTTAGGTATGGCATGAAAAGTTCATTTTCTCAAAGTTTTTCCTCTTAAAGTGAAGCTTACATAACAGATACGTAGTGAAAATAAATTGTGTTCACTTGTTCACAAAATAGTACGCACTTTTCAGTTGATGCAAATGCAATCTTGGGATAACTCCACTAGACCAAGTAACATTACCCAACCAATAAGAACCATGTACATAAAATGATGAATTTGTAGTCAAAGCTCAAGGAGACTTGTATTATCAATACCCAAGGATCTACCATCCATCTTGCTTCACAGATATAAATCTCACAATACCTTTTTTTTTATATTTTTTCTTCCATGCCCTTTGTTAATCAATCCCTTTGCTGAAGTGAGTGGATTTTTTGTAGGAATCTAATTTTTATCTTTGGTGAGTTGAAAAGCTTTAGGGGATCATCTATCGAGAAATATGGAGCAAACACATATTTATATATTGATATTGCAAGAAGCACATGAAAATGTGGACAGTGCCTTTGGATTCCAAGTGTCAGTGCTCATGTCTAAAAAAATCTGCATGAAATATGTTCTAGTGGCAAGAGGTTCCATAACATCCTTCTTTTTTAAAATCCATTACTTGACAATTTGTTACCTTTCTTAACATCCCTATTTGTTTAGAATACATAATTTACTAGTTTTTTACCTTACTATCGTTGTGTGCAACTAGAGTTTTAGGATGGAATAGAAATATTTACTGTTATATTTTTTATCTTGTATTTTGTGCTTCAAAGTATAAAGTAAACTTATTTGTTCACCAACAACAAGAGCACTATTATCTTAATTCTATGGAAAATTATGACATGTTGATGAGGACATATGTTATGTTATGAAAATATATCCTAATATAGTTAGTCTCAAGTCTATTGGCCATGAATCTAGGGTACAATAGTTAAATTTCTCATTTAAATTGATATTTCCAATGTATAAACTAGGTGCAATATATTTGAGGTTGTACACTTATTTAAAATGTTGTATAAACTTTTGTTCTTTTCAATAAGATGTTGATTTATCACTTTGATTTATGGAATTTTCATTATCATGTTCTACCCCTTTGCATTTCCGATTTGGCTTTCGATATTATTGGTATTAATAATTGAGATCGCGGATAGAAGGTTATTTTTCTTAATGTTTTTCCTCTTGAAGGGAAGCCTAGCAAATATATACATAGTGAAAATAATTTCCCTTCACTCATTCACAAACAAGTCTTCCTTTTTCAGTTAATGCAAATGCAATCTTTGAATAAATCTAGTGAAGCAAGTCACATTATCCAACCAGTAATAACCATGTACATGTAATGATGAATTTGTAGCCAAAGATCAAAGAGACCTGTATTAAAAATACCCAACAATTTACCATTCATCTTTATTCACAAATATAAATCTCAGGATAACTTTATTTTTATCTATGTTTTGTCATGCCCTTTGTTCAATCGTTTTGCTCAAGTCAATGAATTTGTTGCAGGATCCTAATCCATATCTTTGCTCAACTGTTTTCATTTATTAACTACAACATTGATTTCATTCGTAAACCACAACTTATTCTCATTTAGTTCATTTGGCTTGTTTTTAGGTAATAATTTTGCAGAAATCCATGGATATTTTACTCATTCACTCATTCTTTTAATTTATTCACTACAGTCCATTAATATGGAGTTATAGCACTACGCTAAGAGATCATATGTGATTGGTAGGGGAAGATTTAATGAAGTAATGGATTGTGAAATATTTTATGCTAGTTTTGAATGCATATATTTCTGAAATTGATGGTAATGTTTCTTGTCACAGATTAGTGTTTCGATTAGTGTTCCTTTTATCACAATGAGCTCATTTTCGTGGTGGATATGTTCCCTTGGCCCTCGTAGGGTAAGTGATTTATTTTATATTTGCACATCTATTTTTAAGTCAATTTATTGGTCTTTGAAACTTTGATAAACTTGAGGTGAGTAGTTCTTTGGTATTTCAGTATTCTCTCTTCACTATAAAATGACTACTCACTTTTGGTAAATCAATGAAGAGTGTCATTACAATAATCTTTCTTCTCCTTTGGTAAAATGTTATCCCCATGAGGCTCTCTTTCATGAAGAGCTTCCTAGGTTACTTGTGCCCAATTTTTACTACACGCGCGACTATATTATATTTGAGGCTGAAAAGAATAAATAAGGATTAACTTGATCCATTCGCCATTCAATGCACATATTTGGCTTCTCTCCTTGGAACATGATGAATGTTTGAGGTAGAATGTGTATTTCCACTGTTATTTGCAAATATGAGGGGTTGTCTTTCAAGTACCCAAGGAACAATATTTAATGGGAACAATTTAGGGATGCATCTAATGTAAAATTGATTACATAATAGGATATCTGGGCTCTTATAGATGCTTATCCAAAAAACCGAGCCTTTAGTTGTGCTAACATAGATGTGTATAATTGGAAACACTTTTGTAGATTACTCACAAAGAAGTTTGATCTAAAATATTACCATATTATGATGAAGGGTTCACTCTCACAGAGGAGATTAAAGACGAAGTTTCAGTCTAGAATGCAATTGTAAATGTAAATAAGCTTCTGGATTGAGCACTTCAAAAGGAAGTTGAATGTGCCTCTATTTTGAGTGAGATTGTTTGATTGTATTACATTTAACATTAAATTTTTTTCACTCAATTTCATATATAATTAGATTACATAACATTTCACAAATTTTCTCATCTATGCTCTTCTTCCGTATGTGTTGCTAAGTGACGACATTTCCTTTGCAACATGTGGTCCAAATGTTATTTTAGTAACTTTAATATTAAAAAAATGTTTATTTTTATAGATATATAATTTGGAAAATTAATATTTAAATTTAGAAAAACCATTGTAATTTTATAAATAATTAGAATATAAAATCAAATTAAAATAGTGTGGGAATTTTATTATTTTAAATCTAAAAATATTAGTAAAAAACACAAGAATTGTTAACGAGGAAAAAAAACTTTATCTTATAACTTCTAGAGTGTAACTATACTAAATCACATCACAATTAAATATATGACCATTAAAATATATTTCTTTAAAAAAATTAAGTATAATAAATTAAACTATAGAGTAAAGTAAACCAAATACTTTCTTATATTTCTTAAAATTTAACATAAAAAGTAAACTTAATTAAAGATAACCATCATCATTACCATGACAATATTCGTATCCATAATAGTAAACAAGAAATTCTCACTTTCCTTTTTATACTATATAGGTTAAACCTGTTTTTTTTTATATTATATAAGCTGAACCTGCTTTAAAGTCTTGGATGAAGACTTAAAATTATTTCTTAGCTATCAAAATTTAGTCTCTATTGAATAAAAAACTTTGGATAAACAACCCAAGATATGGAGACATTTTGTACGAGCCATTATCTACCCCTTTAAGAACCGCAACTAGCAATTCGTGCATACCCATCACCGATTTTAAGTGTAGATCTTTTATGCGCCAAAAGTAATGAACTCCATATAATTAAAGGTTTCCTATGTTTTTTGAATTTAACGAAATGTTTTTATTCGAAAGATGTGTATTTTATATATATGCGTGATAGATTTATCATTAAAATGGGAAGTCAATCACACATTGACATCTTTATTGTAATGAGTAACATATCATTTAAATATTTTTACTATAAATATTTTATTTTTTAATAGTTTAATTGATTATACATCTCATTTTTTTAATAAACAATGTGTTATTTTCTTTTAAATGTCATTTCAATAGAGAATCATAAATCATTAAAGAATTTTATAACGAAATAAAAAATATTTTTTTTCTAAGTAAATCTATTCTATTATTCACATTAATGGAGTACATTTACAATATAACTAGCAAAATGAACCAATTGCCTAGAAGGAATGGCAGCATGGAACAGAGAAATGTTCAGAAATTGAGAGGATGAACCAGCCCAATTTATAGTCCCATGCAGGGGAGCCAGAGGAGTCCAATTTGCATTCCCGCATAGGGGAGCCAGAGGAGTCAAAACAGCCTGAAAAAAACAGTGACCCAGGACCTTGACACAACAACATAGACAAAAAATACCCGAATTGACAAAATGCCCTCATTATTGGGCCGCATAACCTAAAACGAAGCCGCATTACCTAGATTAGGCTTCAGGAGCCTCCTCCACAATCCTGGACCACCCAAAGTTAGCCAAGTCCTGAGCTTGGACCTCCTCAGTCGCATTCGAACCTAGGGGTACAGGCTCATTGTCATTGCTGGCCGACGTCTCCATAGAAATCGTAGAACCTACAATTGGCATCTCCATAGCTCTCGTAGAACCTGCAATTGGCGTCACTATTGTACCCTAGTCCTCCCGCTGAACGTTGGATTCGCCCTCATCTTGGGCCACCTCAATGAAAAGCACCGAAACATGGGCACTGATCCGAGGACGGTTCAGTGAACTGTTGAATGTGAAAATTGTTGAGACGAAAGAGGGCAAGGATGAGGACCCTAGAGAGCTAGGTTCCAGAAATTTTCTGGGCCTTAGAATGCCCTCTCTTTCGTTGCGAGGGCTATGGCGCTGACGAGAGTTATCTTCGCCGGATGAAGGGCGGGAGGGCGCACCTCGGGAGGTGCCTCTGCGGCTGAGCATTCGCTGATGAAGCCGGGGCATGACTGCAGGATAGAACAGAGTTCCTTTGCCAAATGCAGAACTGGTGCCCGAAACAACCGCGATTAGATCAAACACAATCAGGGGATTAGACCAAACACACAGACCAACAGACGGGCTAAGACGATACATACAGACACACAGACGAGTGCCCAAAATAGCCGTGAGAGTCAAGGAAATGGCCAGAGGCTTTGTGTCAGAGCCCAACCCATATAGCGCCCGAAATAACAAATTTAACCCATGGAAAAAACTGAAGATAATGTGCCTTCCTCTGCCTTCAGACACTCCTGCCATAACTGTGGCATTCATGGGAATGTAAATGTCGCGTGCATTCCTTTAAACCATTGCATCCACAGCTGGTAATGTCTGTCAGTCCACATGGAGTCAACTCCTCTACACATGGCTGGCAAGTGGCCTCCGTTCATCGCCCACTCCCATCCCATCACCTTGAATGCAACCTCAAACACCCACATCTGGGGAATGAAATAAAAAATATTAAAAATAAATGTTGAAATATTTTATTTGTTATTAGTATATTTTCTAAATGTTATTAGTGAAAAAGATATTAAATTTAAAGAAATATTATAGATATGATTATGTGGCCATTTATAAAGTAAAATGAGCATATCTATTATTTATAACCAAGTGAATTTATTTAAATAATGAAAATTAATTAATTCAAATAATCGCTATAATCTTAATCAATATCCTCATTTTTGTTGGTGTTCGCTAATGTGTCCATGACTTGATGAACTAGTATGTGGTAAGGAAATTGCATTCCAATCCACTAGTATCTAAGTCCTTAGAATCACTTTTGGGCCATATGTCACTCTAATCCTTAATATTGTTTGATTATTTTAAATATTTTCTCGTGAATACTCCAACTCTTAACATCATTATATCATTTTTATTGTTTTCATGTAATTATCATTTATCCTAGGTTACGAACCTAGCTTCCCTTAAAAAAACCAGTAAACATCCAATTGTGCTAATATGGTTTGAATTTAAAAAAAAAAAAAATGGGGCCTAGCATTAATGTGCCTAGCTAATAAGACATTTACAAAAAAATAAACCTTCTCTAGTAATAAAAGACTCCATTTTTTTACCATAATATAAAAGTCTCCACTTTTTTTACCATAATATCCTACCTCTTTAAAAATTTCTTAAGGAACTGATTTATTAACTTTAGTCCACTTATATATAGAAAAACTTGAATGGATATTTTATCCACTTATATGTCCAATGGTCATCGGACCATCAATATAATCTTTTCGATTGCAACTTCTGTATCAAATTAATGGTCAAAATTAAAGACTCAAAATGTCATATACATTCCAATTGTAAATGTCCTTTACGATAATAAAATCTGTTATACTTTCGCCGTTAAATCTAATCCGTATAAACTCAATCAATATCCCGTGACAAAAACTATGGTAAATTTTGGTTTACACCATTTACATTACATAGAAATTTGGCCTAATTCTTTGTAATTATTATTATAATCATGTAATCAATCAATATCCCGTGACAAAAATTATGATAAATTTTGCTTTACACTATTTACATTGCATTGAAATTGGCCTAATTCTTTCTTATAATTATAATCATGCTGTAGGGGAATCAAATAATCCTCGTGTCTATTTTATCCTCCAACACTCGGGACACTGATACAGTTGATACAGATGTCCTTGTTTGATATTTTGGGTTTCGCAGATGTTTATAATCTACAACCCAATGCCGATATATAATTTGTTACAAAACCACATACAACTAATGAAATCAATATCTATTGTCCAGTAATCATCCTATTATTATAATGTCTTGATGGTACCAACTTTTATTAAAAAAGAGTAACATGGATTCATTTCACTTCATAGTACGCCTACTTAATCCATAACTCTGGAATTATAAGTGTAATGATCCCGGTAATTCCTAAAATAATTCAAATAATTCTTATGTTATTACCTTTGGAGGTAAAAAAAAGAACAGTTAGACCAGGATTATTGTTTATTTTATGTAATGAATTGGAAATGTTATTGATGCAGAATTTGAGCATGAATAAAAAAAATTACATTGAGTAACTTCACGTAAGGAAGTTATTGTTTTTCTTAACAATGTTTAAAAAAAAAAAAAGTTGTCAACAAGGGAAGAAAAAACCCTAACTGTTTTATTCCTTCCTTAG
Source organism: Pinus taeda (assembly GCA_000404065.3). Taxonomy (NCBI): domain Eukaryota; kingdom Viridiplantae; phylum Streptophyta; class Pinopsida; order Pinales; family Pinaceae; genus Pinus; species Pinus taeda. The sequence continues at coordinate 86,989 of APFE031418753.1, read as the reverse complement.
AAAATATGGGAAGAGGGACCGGGCTGTTGTGGGAACAGACGAAGAAACAAAAGAAAACATGTTAAGTCTGGTAGGGATCAGATAACATGGCACAGGGTGTGCACTAAGAATTTGCTGAAGACAGTGGTCTGGCAAATACCCTTGGGGGGAGACTTGATTCTATTAATAAGTCTTGTGGTCGGGAGCATAGACAAGCAGAAAGTAGTTTTCCCAAACCTGAAAGAGGTGCGAAAACAGTAAAAGCGGAAACACAGGTAAGTATGACTGTGGAATTCCATCTTGTTCATAAAGTTTGTATCATTAATAAGCACCACAATAGTGGTACTAGATATATAAATAAACTGTGGTTAAAGAAAAGGAAAAATAAGGACTTAACAGTAATCTATAAGAGAAACAATTGAGATTCCTGTTCAGAATTAATAATGATGAAACCCCAATTAGACCTAGGGTAGTTACACGTGTCCGCTAGCCTCAGGTAACTCCTCAATGGTTAGGAGGGTAACCTGGAGGGCTGTAAGCGATATCTGAAGAGGAGAAAATATCTGTAAAGAGGTGACCACCGTGAAATGGGTCATAGTAAATTGTAACAGAATAAGAATAGTATTATAAGTCCTTAAGAGATCAGGTAAATAGATTGAGAGACCCATGATAGAGAAGGAACAGGGTAAAAATATACACAACCAGATACAACACGAAAAGAAAACTGTAGTAAAATTTCTTCCAGATAAATAAATGCTAACAGGAAATACAGGATATAGCTTACAGATAAGTTAGGACTATGTCCTCATAATGTTGTAGAACCTCAATAAGATAAATATGACTGAGCAAAAATGTCTAAATAAATTGCAAGAACCCGGATACAACATTATTCAGTGCATGCATACGCAAGGTATTTTTTCCTTCCAATATTAGAAAAAACATTTAAAACTTGAAAGGCGACTTGTATTATTGAAAGAAGACCAAACTGATTAATGTGTACAGTCATGACAAATACTTGAATGTCGAGTGAATGAAATGAAATTCCAATAATGAAAAAAAAAACTTTAAAACAAGAACTATTCTCATATGCATTAATTCTGTGCATTATGATATATATATAAACACCGCCCAAAGCAAATGCGCGCAAGTCTGTTAACAAAGAGCAGTCGTGTAATCATTTGAATGAATGATTTTAAACAAAAGAGCTACCTCTATGCTGAGACCCACAAAGGCGAATCCATAGAACTTTCCAAGGATTCAAGACCCGGGCTCGGGATTTAATCATCGCCGAGAAAAAAATCAAGAACTCAAAAGGAAACATCAACCAAAATTATTATTAAAAAAAGACCTTATACAAGAACATGAAAACGGGCTAGAACCCGATGTCAAAGCCTTGCAACTAAACATACCATCGATACTCATAAACATTCATCCAGTTTAACTGTTCTATTAGCCACTATTGAGTTATAATACATTAAATTACAATTCACCAGATGGGAGTCCATAAATAAACAAGAAATTACACAGTAATCCAAACATCCGAGCTCTACGAGGATAGAAATCCCAAATAAGGAAAGCTTATAAATGACTCTCAGCCGAGAATCAAATATGGCAATCTCTGAATACTATGATAAAGAAACTTGTCAATAAAACAAATTGGGTTAAGCCTTGGAATCGGCATGCCATGGAACCGGCATCCTCTAATCATTGGTCGGGTGATATAAGGGTCGTTGGACTCACCTGGGTGGTTGTCATATAAGAACCCAGACAGCTACCTTTCCCCTGCGGCGCCGAATGATTCCAGACATGTAAATATACAGACAAATTAGTTAGTCTCTTCCTGGACTACTGTAAACTTATCTCAGAAATTCATAAGAGAACAAAGGAATATTGTTACCTGTGTTGACATCGAAACCCTAGACTCGATATCGGCGGAATGGGCAAATAAATAAACCCCTGCAACAACTTACCTCTGAACAGAAGAAGTAAACAAATAACCCTCTGTATCAGTATTTCCTGCGAACAAAGAGAATAGGTAAATATATCTCTACAGTCGCTCACTGTCAAAAGAAAAGAGGCAAACCAAAAAATATAGGGTACCTCTGTATAACTCACCCTGAACAGGCAGCAAGAACAAGTTATAGTATCAGTTCACCATCAAACAGCAGGGGCAAGCTGAGTTCGGCAACAATTCATCTGCAGAGGAGTTACACATAACCATGACTGAAAGAATTCTCTGGAGGCGAACACACATCAAATGAGGACTGAACCCTAAGGACGGAGCTTTGTAAACCGGGGAAACGCTTACCATCGTTCGATGGATAAGAATTAATTCATATCGTCGATCTCTTCTCGAAATCCCGAGGCTTGATCTCCTTACAGAAGAATTAAATGCCAACAGCAGTTCCCAGAAATTGCCAGCGCAAAAGGAGTAAGTAGACCCCGAGGGAGATCCACATGTCACACCCTCGGTAGTTGACATTAAGAATTTGGAAAAAAAATCAAATAACTGGTGTACTACCAAGTTTAACTTGGTACATAACCTCGCATGCCAAATCAAGAGATAATCATAAAGCCGGATTGACTATAATATTAACCATATTATATGACCTTACATGTACACCGTGCCGGCTAAAGTAAATATTATTCAAAATTTTTTATTTACCAAGTGTTTCGGGTAGTTGGATTTGTGACATATGGTATCAGAGGCCAGTTACAAAACTGAGGCCTCTGGGAAAACAAAATATAATAAAAAGAAAGATGAATAACAGTGGCATATAGAAACGTTATCAATGATAGAAATTATATATGTATAATATATAATATATATATATATAAATATATATTAGATATATATATATATATATATATATATATAATTATTTAATTACTACTAGCATGCTAATGTTTCCTCATTGTTGTTATTTAACTTTATGATCAAGCACAGGGCCAGAAAGTCCAGGGAACTGCAGTATGAGAAGGACAGATAGTACATCTCATAGATATGCAGTGGGTCAAGGGGCACATGGTCCCAAAAACAACCCTGAGGTGTGGGTACAACTTGGGGAAGAAGCTAGAATTACAAACCAAGCAATTTTGGAAACAGTGCAAGAGCTTAAGACTGAGATGGCTCGTTTACGAGAAGACAATGCACGATTAACAATGGAGCAGAAAAGAATTTTAAAAAGCTTGTCCGATAGAGAGAAACAACCGCCAGTTAATCCTAGCACAGAGCAGCAGAGAATGTGAGAAGAATAGAACCATCATATACCCTTGGAGAGGTCCGAAGAACAAGAGGAACGTTTTGACAATGCATTTGAGCAACAAACATCAAAGAGACAAAAGACGGAGTTGCAAGGAGAGTTCCGCAAGATTAAGCCACCACACTCTGACGGAGAATAGGAAGAAGCAGCGGAAGCATGGTTAATTAACATGAATAAGTATTTTCAACTGTACGAGTATGACCATAACCTTAAAGCACGGTTGGCTATTTTTCAATTGCAAGGAAAGGCCACTTTATGGTGGGAGGAAGTCAAGATAGTAAAGGGAGTGACTGAGCAAACAATTACTTGGGAAAATTTTCAAAGGTACTTTAAGGAGAGATATTTAACTGAACGTTTTTACGATGAAAAGGCATGAGAGTTCCATGATCTGTGGTTAGGACAACAGACTTTGGATGAACTCATTACCCATTTCACCTCCTTGCTTCGTTATGTGCCATACATAAGAGAGGAAAAAGAAAAAGTGAAACGATTTGTTAGCAGTCTACCATTGTATATGCGGGAGAGGATTGAATTTGATAATCCTAAGTCAATGGATGAAGCTATTCGTAAAGCCAGGATCTGTTATCAACAAAGTAAACAAAAAGGGGAGATTGCTGGCAGGAAATGGAATGAGAAAATGGGCTTTAAGTCAATCGGCCACAATAAGGGAAATCGCAATGGCAAGGGAAATGGCAAAGGACCAAATAGTAGAAGTATACCCAGAACTACATCTAAATTTAAGACAGCAAAAGAGTCTAGGATCAACGAACAACATGCAAGACTGGACAACGAAGGGGCAGCGATACCTTAGGTACAGTGCTGGGGCTATGGGGGACCACACTATGTTAAAAATTGTCCACAACGGAAGGGAAGGGAACAACTATCCCAAATCCATGAAGCCTCAACAGTTGGCGAAGTTGGACGTAGCGTACCCAGAATTAATGCAGCTCTGGATGATCAACAGGCAAAATATCAACCAACCATGGTCGAATTTGAAGGTAAGATCTCAGACCTTATTATAACTATTTTAATTGACCCAGGGGCTACACTAAGTTATGTGAGTCCAAAGATAGTGGAACGCTATAAATTACAGCCTGTTAAATTCAAAAACCCATGGCTAGTACAACTAGCTACAGGAGCCAAGAGGCGAGTAACAACAAAAATTAAGGATTGTTCTTTTACCATAGCTGGACAACCTGTAATGGCCGATCTGAATGTACTCCCTCTCAGTTCATATGATATTTTAATTGGTATGGATTGGTTGGAAAGACATTGGTCGTTAGTTGATTGTAAAACCAAGATTATTTATTGTAAAGATCAACTTGGAGCTAGAAAACAAATGCAAGGAATTAAGCGACCAGTGCAAGTCTGACCAATAACTGCAACCCAACTAGCAAAATGTATCCGAAAGGGGTGCCAAATGTATGATATTCAAGTGGGTTATGTAGATTCCAGGGACAAAACAACTACCCTATATAATATTCCTATAATATGAGAGTTTGCAGATGTATTTCCGGAGGAAATTCCCGGATTACCGCCAAAAAGGGATATAGACTTTACTATTGAGTTGATGCCGGGCGCAGCTCCAGTGTCACGAGCACCCTACAGAATGAGTGTGCCCGAATTAACAGAATTGAAAATGCAACTGCAAGACTTACTAGATAAAAACTACATTCGACCTAACGTGTCTCCTTGGGGAGCCCCAGTATTATTCGTCAAGAAAAAGGATGGAACCCTTCGAATGTGCATTGGTTACTGTTAGTTATATAAACTGACCATCAAAAAAAAATATCCTTTACCGCGGATTGACAAATTGTTTGATGAGGTGAGAGGTACAACTGTATTCTCTAAGATTGATTTGCGATCAGGCTACCACCAGATCCGAATTAAAGAAGAGGACATTGCTAAAACAACCTTCAGAACAAGGTATGGGCATTATGAATTTGTGGTACTTCCTTTCAGGTTAACTAACGCCCCTGCCACTTTCATGTGTTTAATGAAAAACATCTTTCATCAATATCTGGATGAGTTTGTGCTGATATTTATTGATGATATATTAATATATTCCTGCATGGTCGAAGAGCACCAGGAACACCTTAGAATGGTGCTACAGACGCTTCGAGAGCACCAGTTATACGCTAAGTTTAGTAAATGTGATTTCTTTAAGGAAGAAATCCAGTACTTGGGTCACGTAATCACCAAAGATGGGATTGTTGTAGATCCAGAAAAGATAAAGGCCATAATGGAGTGGCCTGTACCAAGGGATGTTGCATATATCCGGTCCTTTATGGGATTAGCCAGATATTATAGACTGTTTGTGGAGGGTTTCTCCAAAGTGGCATTCCCTATCACATCCTTACAGAAAAATGGAAAAGCATTCCAATGGACCCCAGAGTGCCACAAAAGCTTTGAGCAATTGAAGCATCTACTTACTTCAACCCTATTTTGAGTATCGCTGATCTTGACAAAGACTACGTGGTATGTATTGATGCAAGCAAGGAAGGGTTGGGAGGCATCATAATGCAAGAAGGTAAAGTGATTGCGTATGAGTCAAGAAAGTTAAAAGAACATGAAAAAAAATATTATGCTTATGATTTGGAGTTGGTCGTTGTTATACATGCCTAAAGATTTGGCCGCATTACCTTATGGGAATAGATTTTTTATTGTTGACTGACCACCATAGCCTAACCAATTATTTCAGCGAACCCAATTTAAAGGCGAGGCAAGCTCGATGGGTGGACTTTTTAAGTGCCTTTGATTTTGATATTAAACATTTGCAAGGAAAGGAAAACAGAGTGGTAGATGCCTTAAGTCGGAAGGTACAAAACTTATACGAAATCTCCCTCAGTACTTGGAAAAGTTCTCTTTTGGAAATAATGCAAAAGACAACAGAACAGGATGTCGAATACCAGCAAATAAAACAGCAATTGCAATAGTCCAACAGTGAGGAAGGCCAACAAGAATATGAGTTGGATGATGCAGGTATGTTGTACTACAAAAGGAGGATATATGTACCAAACCAAAGTAATATTAAAAATCTGATTTTGGACGAATTCCACACCAGCCACTATGCGGGTGATCCGGGCTACCAAAAAATGATTACTGCAATTCGGAAAAATTATTTCTGGTCAGAAATGAAGAAGAATGTGGCTGAGTACTTGGCTCGATGTTTAGAATGCCAACATATTAAAACATAACATTAGCATCCAGCAGGATTGTTGCAACCATTACCTATCCCAGAATAGAAATGGGAAACCATTTCCATGGACTTTATCACTGGATTACCTAAGACAAAAAGGAGCAACGATTCCATTATGGTGGTAGTGGACAAGTTGAGTAAAGCTGCACATTTCATACCTGTGCAATCTACGTACAAGGCTGCACAGCTTGCTCATATCTTTATGCAGAATGTATTCAAGTTACATAGGCTTCCAAAAACAATCATTTCAGATCGTGATGTGAAATTCACATCAGCCTTTTGGAGGACGTTATTTGCTGAATTGGGAACTCAACTGAACTTCAGTACAGCATATCATCCCCAAACCGATGGACAGACGGAACAGGTAAACCAAGTAGTTGAGGATATTTTAAGGGCTTACGTAATGCAACAATCTATGCTGTGTGAAGAATATCTACACTTGGTAGAATTTGCGTATAACAATGGGTATCATACCTCGACACAACTAAGTCCTTTCGATGTTCTGTATGGTCAGAAATGGCATACACCTTCGAACTGGGTTGGACCAGAGGATAGGTTGCGCTTAGGGCCTGATATGCTTAAAGACATGGAAGACATGGTAAAAAGGGTGCGTGCTAATTTGAAAGGTGCTTAAGATAGACAGAAAAATTTTGCGGATCGAAAAAGAAGATTTAAGGAATACCAAGTTGGATACCATGTTTACATCAAAATTCAAGCCAAAAAGAGTACATTATAGTGGAGCGGGTGTGCTAAACTGGCACCCCGATACTGCGGACCCTTCCAAGTATTGGCAAGAGTCGGACCAGTGGCATACCAACTCGCCCTACCAAGACACATCTGGGTTCACAATGTTTTTCATGTATCAGTTTTAAAAAAATATGTCTATGACCCTAGGCATGTGATCATGTGGCAAGATATTCAGGTGGGAATTTGTTGCGACAATAAAACTTGACGAAGGGATCGTTTTGTTGTTATTTAAAAAAAAAAAAAAAAAACTAACTTAAAATATTGCTTGTTGCAGGTCGAACTGGTACGACAGGTCCTGGTCGAACCTCTGAACATCCTCTACCGGAGAGAAGTGCAGCTGTGGAAACGAGTTATTTCCCAAGTTAAGGTACAATGGCGAAACTTTGGGCCTGAGGAGGCCACTTGGGAAGATGAAGCACTAATGATGAGGAACTATCCAGGACTGTTTGTGGCTGGGAGACATCGGGATGATGTCCAGTCTCAGGCGGAGGAGATGTAATGACCCCGGTAATTCCTAAAATAATTATTTTGTTATTACCCTTGGAGGTAAAAAAAAAGAACATTTAGACAAGGATTATTGTTTATTTTATGTAATGAATTGGAAATGTTATTAATGCAGAATTTCAGCATGAATAAAAAAATTACATTCAGTAACTTCGCATAAGGAAGTTATTCTTTTTCTTGAAAATGTTTAAAAAAAAAAACAGTTGTCAACAAGCGAAGAAAAAACTGTAATTGTTTTATTTCTTCCTTAGAAAATATGGGAAGAGGGACCGGGCTATTGTGGGAACAGAGGGAGAAAGAAAAGAAAACATGTTAAGACTGGTAGGGGTCAGATAACATGGCACAGGGTGTGCGCTAAGAATTTGCTGAAGACAGTGGTCTTTCAAATACGCTTGGGGGGAGACTTGATTCTATTAATAAGTCTCGTGGTCGGGAGGATAGACAAGCAAAATGGAGTTTTCCCAAACCTGAAAGAGGTGCGAAAATGGTAAAAGCGGAAACATAGGTAAGTATGGCTGTGGAATTCCATCTTGTTCATAAAGTTTGTATCATTAATAAGCACCACAGTAGTGGTACTAGATATATAAATAAACTGTGGTTAAAGAAAAGGAAAAATAAGGACTTAGCAGTAATCTATAAGAGAAAGAGTTGAGAGTCCTGTTCAAAGTTAATAATGATGAAACCCTAATTAGACCTAGGGTAGTTACACGTGTCCGCTAGCCTCAAGTAACTCCTCAATGGTTAGGAGGGTAACCGGGAGGGCTGTAAGCGATATCTGAAGAGGAGAAAATATCTGTAAAGAGGTGACCACCGTGAAATGGGTCATAGTAAATTGTAACAGAATAAGAATAATATTATAAGTCCTTTAGAGATCAGGTAAATAGATTGAGAGACCTATGATAGAGAAGGAACAGGGTAAAAATCTACACGACCAGATACAACAGGAAAAGAAAACTGTAGTAAAATTTCTTCCAGATAAATAAATGCTAATAGGAAATACAGGATATAGCTTATAGATCAGTTAGGACTATGTCCTCATAATGCTGTAGAACCTCAATAAGATAAATATGACTCATCAGAAATGTCTAAATAAATTGCAAGAACCCAGATACAACATTATTCAGTGCATGCATACGCAAGGTATTTTTTCCTTCCAATATTAGACAAAACATTTAAAACTTGAAAGACGACTTGTATTATTGAAAGAAGACCAAACCGATTAATGTGTACAGTGATGACAGATACTCGAATTTCGAGTGAATGAAATGAAATTCCAATAATGAAATAAAAACCTTTAAAACAAGAACTATTCTCATATGCATTAATTTTTGTGCATTATGATATATATGTAAACACCGCCCAAAGCAAATGCATGCAAGTCTGTTAACAAGGAGTAGTCGTGTAATCATTTGAATGAACGATTTTAAACAAAAGAGCTACTTCTATGCTGAGACCCACAAGGGCCAATCCGTAGAACTTTCTAAGGATTCAAGACCCGGGCTTTGGATTTAATCATCGCAAAGAAAAAAATCAAGAACTCAAAAGGAAACATCAACCAAACTTATTATTAACAAAAGAATTTATACAAGAACGTGAACACGGGCTAGAACCCGATGTCAAAGCCCTGTAACTAAACATACCATCGATACTCATAAACATTCGGCCAGTTTAACTGCTCCATTAGCCAGTATTGAGTTATAATACATTAAATTACAATTCACCGGACGGGAGTCCGTAAATAAACAAGAAATTACACAGTAATCCAAACATCCGAGCTCTACGACGATAGAAATCCCAAATAAGGAAAGCTTATAAATGACTCTCAACCGAGAATCAAATATGGCAATCTCTGAATACTATCATAAAGAAACTTGTCAATAAAACGAATTGGGTTAAGCCATGGAATCGGCATGCCATGGAACTAGCATCCTGTAATCATTGGCCAGGTGATATAAGGGTCGTTGGACTCACCTAGGTGGTTGTCATATAAGAACCCAGATAGCTACCTTTCCCCTGCGGCGCCGAATGATTCTAGACCTGTCAATACAGAAACAAATTAGTTAGTCTCTTCCTGGACTGCTATAAACTTATCTCAGAAATTCAGAAGAGAACAAAGGAATATTGTTACCTGTGTTGACATCGAAACCCTAGACTCGATATCGGCGGAATGGGCAGATAAATAAACCATTGCAACAAACCTTGAGTGGTCGTCAGCTTGGAAATAATATTCTCATATAGTGTTATGACAACAACCCTCAACTTGAGAGGAATCATCATATTTTCTAGCCTATTTCATAGCCTTTCTCTAGGAATGGTTTCAATATCTTTTATAATGTCAAGAAGACAACAAAATGGATTAGTTTAATGATTTGAATTTTCCTCTACAATTATCCTAAGAGTAAAGATATGGTCTGTGGTTGAAGAAGATCTCTCAAACCTAGGTTGGCCTTAGCTCTTTTACCACAACTTTTAATCCAAAGGATAATATTCTTTTCCAAAATAACTGTGTATAGGTTGGCTAAAATGTGACCAATCATAATGGTCATGTAATTAGAGGGAATTATTTTATCTTTGCTCTTAAATATAGGCATAATAAGGTTCAATTTTCCAAGCTTAGGGAATCCTTTCTTCACTACAAGATTAAAGAGCTTGTGTATATCTGAGATGATGACAGGTTCTCCCGTTTTAGAAATTCTAGTTTCATAGCGTTCAATATCCTTAGATTTCCCATTAGTAGTTGCTTAATGGAAAACTCAATGTATTATGAAGAAATGATATCATCTAAATATTAAAAATGGTTTCCATGGTATTAAGCTAAATATTCTAGTTCTTAAATGGAATCAAATGATTTTATTTAATCATACAAATCATAATTTTCCTCTATAACTTTCTAGGGTCATAGTTAAAGAGGTTTCCTAAATCCTCTTTCTTTATGCTTAAATAGTGTCTTTTGTTTGTTTCAATTATATCTTTCTATGTATTTATGTTACTAAGTTTTAATGTTTTTATTAGAAGCATCCTTAATTTTGTTTCTAGTAATTTTGCAATCATTATCATATCAATTGTTTGTAGTTTTATTATTGTATTTATATGATACTACGATGAAGAACTTTCCAATATTGTCAAAGAGGATTATAGTAAGATTACGATAGGGGTTTTCAATATTATTCTATTGATGGTGTTGGACCTACCAACAAAGGGGATCACCCTGATGTTTAGTCCCAACTAAACCTCACACAGTTTGGTGCAAGAGTCTCATCTAGTATGAAGGTTTGTTTGCCATCTGCTTAGAGATATGCCTTGTCTCTAGCTATCAACACATGAGAGTGTTACGTTGGTATCTTCAAACAACAAGGTATCTGTGCTTGGTGAGTGTGTAATGTAAATATGTCAAGATTCTCTTAGTACAAAGGGCGGGAGTAAAGTGAGCCTATAAATGGGAGATAGTAGTACCACCGAGGAAGAGACACATTCAAAAGAGAAACGTCTATCCAAAACCCAATGTAATAGTCCACAGTGGATGTGGCAGTCGTTAAAACCGATATGAAGGGGACAACATGTACATCACCCAGCGGAGTAGTCCACACTGATATGATGGTTGTTATAACCTAAAAGAAAAGATGGTCCACTAAGTATCTCGTAGAGTAGTCCACAAGGATGTGAGAGCGATTATATCCAATACACAAAGGTGGTCCATCTAGTATCCCGCGGAGTAGTCCAAAGGGATGAGACACGAGTGACACAATACAACACATCTTCAACAATGTGAGCACTAAAATAAACAAAGTATTTCAACTATCTTAGTACAAGTTAAGTAAACATGCATTACAAATGTTTAAAGAGTAGTCTCACAAACATCTACAAAATATCCGTGAAAATGTGTTCCCCTTAATAGGCTTCTGAATTAAGAAAAAAATCCAAGACACATTTGTACACCATAAATCACTAGTCCCAATAGTGGGACATTAGAGCCATTTCTCGCTCCTCAAAGAACGAACTATAGACCCTTAAGGCTATGTGGGAGGAGCCAAGCTGAAAATTCCTTCCTGATATAATGGGAGAGGTATATATAACTAAGGGTGATGCTTAACCCTTGTGACTCTTAGACTACCCGCATGACCATCCCACTTCTAATGACCTTTCAATTGACATGTTTCTTCAATTTGTTATGTAATTAAATTTAAATTACATTGAGTTACAATGGATATGGCCCATAATGGTGATGTGGCCAAGACAACTCATGAGAAAACTTGACATTACAATGTTGACATGTCCTGTCTAATTGTGATGTCTGTCAAGTTGTTGCATTATTGAGTGATGGATGTAGTCTTGGTCTTCTTTGTCTCCTCCTCTGCATGGCATACTGTGATGGTACCTAGCCCAACACCTTTATAACACTATATTATGTTGATGATTGGTTATGTTTGACAAACGTGTCAGGATGATTTTTGTAATGGTTGCATGGTAAATTAAATCATATGACAAGGTTGACACATGTTTGAAATGAAAAGGATATTTTAACTTACAGTTGGTGTGACATTTAATGAATTCTTAATGGACAGTCCTCGCCTGGGTATCTGCGCTTCTCGCTCGTTCCTAGATTCTTCTCCTGTGTTGATAGCTCTTTTGGTCATTTGCCATAGTCTGTTGTGGGTTTGTTACCCGAGCTCTGCAACACTAAATGTGCGGTTATGTTGTAAGTCATGAGCATTTTTGTTTGTTTGTCTCTGCATGCATGCCTGTGTTTGCTCCTCGGTCCGTAAACTGTTCTGGCTCGTCCAACAGTTACTTAGGTAAGTTCTCTGTCGAGCTTCAGCTCCTCTCTATCACAGTGTCTACAGGTTGCATTATATGAAATTCTACACAGACATTCTTATTACAATTGGCATTTTCAATGGTGGTTTGTTCTCAGGTTGGATCAATGGCTTCCTTCAGCTTCTGGTGCGACTCTCAGGTATCTACCCCATCCCTGCTTCAATTACTAAAGCTTTCTCCCTCAATATTTAACCTTGCTTGCTCTTTGTTTGCCATATTTAATCGTTGCTATTGCTGGAATGCCTGTCTACGGTGCTACTGTAAACTCTCAGGTATGGGTCATTGTTCCTTTCAATAGTTCGATCTTCTTCTCGTTTTGTGTTTTCTTTCTTGTTGTGATATTTTCACTGACACTTGGCCAACGCTAGTTCTATAGGTACTGAGGGTTGGAGTGGGAGGGTTCGGCCATGTTATTCTCGGTTCTGTTTGGTAGGCTCTACCACTCCTCAATTTTATATTGGTTCTCTGTCTGGTTTTGTCAACTCTGGCTTCCACTGGGACTTGGTAGTTTCCTTGGTTTGTGACTGTCAAACTCTTTCAAACCCTCCGCTAGGGTTTCACTGTTCTTAGTCTACGTGTGTTCTGCTGTATTTATATGTCGGGGTCAAAACCCTCTACCAGGGTTCATAGTCCAGGGTTTTGTATGTATACAACCCAGTTCAATATTTTTATTCCATGACTCCTTGCGGCTGTGGAAATGAGAACAATACATAATGATGTAATAATACAAATTTTAATTTACCGGGATTCGCTGTGACTTGTATTCTCCGTCTTGTTGTGGGAACTACTATTATGTGTTTTCGGTTTATTAATTGAAATGCTTTATGTTACTTTGCGAATTTTGTAGAAGTTTTGGTGGTTCTATAGAGTAATGAAGGTTTCATTCGAACTTAACTTCTTGGCCGGTAGCGATTCTGGTTCACATTTACTCCTGGTGTCATCTCCAATCTCTGTTCCTGGAAGACTACAAACTCTTGTGTTGTTCTACTCATTAATATGGTTAATTATATTTATTACTCTTCTCGAGAAACATGACAGAAAATAACTATTTTATAAATCTTGTAGTTAGTGGCTATATATTTTCAAACTGCTTTCTGTCAAATTTTAATAAATAATAATAGACATACAGATGGAAAACAACCTGGTTTTCTCTGTTGTTATTCTTTTTATTAGAGTGAAAGTGGTCTTTAACTAAACCCCCATTTCACTTAGTGCTGTTACATTTATAGTTTTCTGTTTAAGTTCATAAAATTGTACAGTTGTGCTTTTCAATTAAATTGTTACAATTATTTAGTTGCTAGTCATTTGTCCACCTTAGGACGGGATTTTCTTTCCAGATACATTGTCGTTTCCTTTTAAAAATGACAGAATAAGCTTGAACTATTAACAACAGACAAATGCTTATTCCTAACTGTTCAACTACCTTTAACTAGGTGAAAAAGAATAAAAGTAAAAAATCCTTCCTACCTTCCCGTCAATCAATGTAAAGACTATTAAAAGTAAATTCATATTTCCTGTGACCTGGTAGAGACTTCACCCGGTCATGGTGAGCTAGATGCTCATGTATCAGGCTCCCTGGGCAGAAAGAAATCATGGCTCCGATCCATGAGCGTCTCGACAGAAGTACCTGTCTGTTCGATCTGCCTGGCATCAAGCCACGAACTGTCCTGAATTGGACGGTTCTTCCACTTGATCAAGTATTGTAAGTATTCCTTCCGGTGAGTTTGTTTAGCCACCAAAGTGTCGATAATGCTCTCAATCTCAGGAGGTTGAACGTAAGGCATCTGACTCTTCCAAGCTTCACCCTCACCTTGGGGGTTCCGTGTGGGTCATGTGGTTCCATCTTCTTCCTTCTCCTCTAGGTCAACCATGTAGGGAAACAGGTCTGCTACATTAAAAATAGGCAAAATGCCTATTCCTGGTGGCAACTAGATCTCATAGGTGTTCCTTTTTTAAATTAGCTAGGCTAAGCATTGTCTAATACCCGTTTCATCTCCATTTGACATTTGCCCTCATGTACCCATGACATCTATCTGATTCTCACGATTGTCATTCTTATCAACTCTGTTGTTGAGGAATGTTGGGAGACTTACTCATGACTGTCAGACAAATTATTGGTATATATAGTTTATTGGTTGTTGGATATACTCTTTTTGTTATAGTAGTAGTTGTTAATTTGACCATGGTCGAAATTATAACTCGAAGAAATTATGGATTTAGCATGGTAAAATAATGGAATAAGAGAAAAAAAATTATATAAAACTATGAAAAACAACAATCATCCAAAAATTATACAACGCTTTAAAAATTTATAACAAACTCCAAAATATAAAAAAAGATATAATTTTTAATATTAAATAATTATTTATATTAAATATGTTACAAAATTTATTTAAAAAAATGTGGATTTCGTTAAATATTTGAATCTCTAAATCACCAATTGGATTACCCAGTTAAAAAAAACATAATTAATATTTAAAAGTAAAATTTATACATATTTTACATAATACATATATTTATTTCTACAAAAATACAATAACTCTAATCCAATTTCATCTATAATATATTATCATATCCAATCTCATTTAAAATATATTATCATAACATAATATATTAAAAGTTAAATATTTTTTAAATTCTTAAAAACTTATAATTATATTATATGCCATATATCATACAGAACATATATATATTAAAGTTAATACTTATTAAATTATTAAAAGGTTATAATTATATTATATGCCCTCCCATATATAAAATAATATATTTAAAAGTTAAATGTTTTTAAATTTTTTTAAAACTTATCATTATATTATATGCCCTCTCGCCTCCAAAGCTTCTAATTATATTATATGCCCTCCTGCCTCCAAAGCTTCCACAGGTCCTATGCCCACCATCAAAATTACCCGAGACCTTCTTTTTATTAATTCTACATGGTGCCCAGTATGGAAGGATGAATTTGAAGTGGGCACCGAAGTAAGGTAGATGCCCTGTAAACGCATGTACCATTCTATTTTCATTCTTGTGTGGCTTGAACAGCATAATTATTGTCTAGATTGTTGATATGAGTTGCCCACTGATGACTTGGAGTATTACCAAGCTCACTCCCATGGGAAAATATTTCATTGGGTTTGGAATTCTAGTAGCACATCAGATGGACCAGGCGGAAATCTTGATGGGTTTTCTTCATAAGGAATTCTGTGAAAGTCAAGTAACAATAGTAATAATGAACCTTTCGAGCCTAAAATGAGTTGTGGTAATATCATGGTCGGTACTAGTAGTATTGCCCCAAATTAGCGAGATGATTCTGATTGTGTTGTTATTGTTATATTACCTATCCACGAAGAAGCTAATTTCAATGGTAATGGTAGCAGTAGAGGTATATGCAGGAACTTCGAGGTCTCTCTTGTGGGGCCATTCAGGGCTTCCTTTTCAAAAACTTTCACGGCCATTCAAGGTTTCATTTTCAACAATGTTAGAAAATTATATATTATAGAGCAACGAAACACATAAAAAATTGCAGAAATATAAACACAGAAAACATATAAAAAAAGAGAGACATAGATATACATGGTTCACCGAGTTTGGGCTATGTCCACGGAGAAATAGCCAGTCCTTCCTTTTATATTATCCAACAAATTGGAGAGATACAACCTACAACAGATCCGTTGTAATTCCCTCTTCGCTCTCAATATCCTCTCTCTTCCTCACTCAGAATACAGATCTACATAGATGCAATAAAATTCCCTCATATATAGCAAGGGGTTGCCTTCTATAGAATAAAACCCTAAATTAGAGATAACTTCTACCGTCAGCTCTCTACCTAATGAACAACCTAGATTGACTACGAAATTACAACATTTTACAAGGAAATTTTACATCTATTTTTAGCTTAGGGGGCACTGCCCTCAATCCCCCCACCAAGGGGGGGCTCTCAAAGGTTACAACTTCCCCCCTGGACCCCCCTATAGTGAATATTTTACGGGTGGCATTACCGCCCCATTATGAACTGGGGTCCAATGCAATGATACCTTTGAATACAAAAGATAATCAAGCTCCACACCAATAATCTCCCACTTGGAGACTCATTATAACAACACCACTGCTACTTCATTTTCTAGACAATGACTCCACTTTGGACCTGGTCGTTTCTCATATTCTTCATCATACTTGAAGACCAATTGAGACTAAACAGATTCTTAGTTTCTCCTTGGTTACAACTTTTGTTAACATATCTGTAGGATTCTGGCTAGTGTGTATCATTTCCATCTTCAATTGTCCATCTTCCAATGTTGATCATATGAAATGGTACTTAAGCTATATATGTTTAGTCTTGGAATGAAATGCAGAGTTCTTTGCAAGATGTATGGCACTTTGGCTATCGCTGTATAACTTGCCCAATTCCTCCTTCTTACCCAATTAATCCAGAAACCTTTGTAAGAAAATAATTTCTTTACTAGCCTCTGTAGTAGTAACATACTCTGCTTCTGTTGTTGAGAGTGAAAAAACACTTCACAGTTTTTAGACCCAACTGACAGATGTTCCACCTACAGTAAACACATACCCTGTTGTGCTCCTCTTGTTATGTATACCACCCACCATATCTGCATCAACATATCCATGTAGAGAAATGTTTGAACCACTAAATCATAATCCTTGATTTGTGGTACCTTTCAAATACATTAGAATCCACTTCATCGCCATCCACTGTTCTTTTCCTAGATTGTTCATGTACCTCCTTACAACCCCCACTACATGTGCAATATTAGGCCTTGTGCAGACCATTGCATACATTAAGCTTCCAACTATTGATGCATATGAGACTTTAGACATATGAGCCATTTCTTCCTTAGCCTTGGCACACTCCTTGTTAATTAATTTGAAATGGATACCCAAAGGTATACCAACTGGTATTACATTCTACATATTAAACCTTTTCAACACCGTTTCTATGTACTCACTTTGAGACAATGTTAATTTGTGATTCTTCTTATCTCTAGCTATTCTCATACCAAGGATTTGTTTTGCAGCACCCAAATCCCGCATTGAAAATGAGTTCGCCAATTTTGTTTTGAGAACATTTATTTCCTGCATGTTAGAACCTGCAACAAGCATGTCATCTACATATAATAACAATATAATATAGCTGCCATCATTCTTTGTTTTGAGATAAAAACAATGATCAGAGTGACATCTAGTATAACCTTGTTCAGGCATAAACCTGTCAAATTTTTGACACCATTTCCTTGGAGCCTGTTTTAAGCCATACAAGCGCTTCTTCAATCTGCACACTACTTTCTCCTTCCATTTTTCCTCATATCCTTGTGGCTGCTGCATATATATGTCTTCCTCCAAATCCCCATGGAGAAAGGATGTCATCACATCTAACTGCTCAAGATGCAAATATTTAGCTTCTACTAGACTTAATATAGTTCTGATTGAAGTCATTTTAACAATAGGAGAAAATATCTCATAAAAGTCTATACCCCTTTTATGTGAAAACCCTTTCACCACAAATCTAGCTTTATACCTTTTTCTACCTCCATATTCTTCCTTCAAATTGTAAACCCATTTATTCAGCAAATGCTTTTTTACTTGCAGGCAACATGACTAAGCCCTAACTCTGTTTATGTGTTAAGGAGTCCATCACTTATTTCATGGCTTGCTCCCACTTCTTCCTGGTTTCTACCTGCACTACTTCATCATAATATTCTAGTTCACTAGAATGAGTCAACAATACATAATATAATGAAGGAGAGTATCTTTCAGGGGGTCTAATTATCTTGGTAGATGTTCTAACACCACTTGTAGGTGTTTGAGGTGATTGTTGTTGTTGTCGTTGTTGTTCTAGATGTTGATCATTATGATTTTGAGGCAACATCACTTTTTCTATGATCTTGTTAACCCCTGTGTATTCTTTGTTTTCTTTTTCCTGTTTCTTTTCCTATAGCTAATCCTTATACAAAACATTTTCATTGAATATGACATCTTTGCTCCTAATGATTTTGTGTTTTTCCTAATCATAAAAGCGATAACCAAAATCATTAACACCATATCCAATAAAGGTACATTTCTTTGATATTCCCTCAAGATTTGTCCTATGTTTTTATTAATGTGGACAAAGGCTTCACAACCACAAGTCTTGTACTTTACCTTTTTACCTATTCATGCCTTTTCTAGAATACCACCATCCAAGGAACTTGAAGGCCTTATGTTTATTAGATAAAAAATAGTATCTACAACATCTACCTAAAATTGTAAAGGAAATCCTACATGTAATCTCATGCACCTTGCACACTCCATGATTGTCCTATTCATCCTTTCTGACACAACATTTTCTTGTGGTGTTCCTGGAGCTGTCTTCTCTCTGTGAACTCCATTCTCTGAACAATACCTATCAAACTCTTTTCTACCATATTCACCTCCATTGTCTGATCTGAAACACTTCAACATTTCTCTTATCTCATTTTCAACCAGGACTTTACCTTTCTTGAAAGTATCAAATACATCAGATTTATTTCAAATACAATAAATCCAGGTTTTTATGGTTTCATCATCAATAAAAGTAACATAATAAAGGGAGCCACCAAGAGATGATACCTGAGAAGGTCCCCATACATTTGTATGCACAAGCTCTAATTTTTTTCTCATCTTTTCTTTCCCAACTCTGAGGAATATAACTCTCTCCTGCTTTCCATAAGCACAATTCTCATGGAATTTTAAATCAACATGCTTCAAACCTGGCAACAAATTTCTTGAGTGAAGAATCTAAATCCCCTTCTCACTCATGTGCCATACTCTATGATGCTGCAATGTCATATCTTCTCATGTAGGGGTTAAAGCATTAACGGAATTAGAAATACCATTTCATAAATACAATGTACCAACCCTTTCTCCTTTTACTATTACCAGGGATCCTATAGTGACCTTCCAGGTTTTATCCGTAAAAGTAGTCAGATAGCCTTCACCTCCCAATTTCCCTATTGAAATAAGATTTTCCTTCAGATCTGGAAAATGCCTTACCTCCTTCAATAACTATTTATTTCCATTTTACTGTCTTATGAAAATTTTACCCATTCCAATGATTTTACAATGTTCATCATCACCCAATCGAACCTATCAAAAATCTCCTTGAACATAATCATGAAAATGTTTCCTATCAAGTGTGGCATGGAATGAGGCCACTAAATCTACCACCTAGACATCAATAATATTTTCTAAATATATAATTAAAGCATCTTGCAACACATCACCTGTTACATTCGCTTGATGTTTATTTTCTCATTGTGCGTCTCCTTCTCTTCCCTTCCAAGACTTGCAATATTTCTTTAGGTGTCGTTTCTTCCTACATTTCCAACACACCATCCCGGATTTGGACTTAGATCTACCTTTAATTTACTTATTGTGATATCCAGGGCTCTTTCCTATTTCCATTTTTCTTCCCCTAGTCTTTGCATTCAAAGCATTACCTGATGTCTCACCGAAGCTTTTCTGTCACATTTCCTCTCTAAGGATTGCACCGACAACATCATCAAACTTTAAGGCACTAGATCTAGAGACAGCGTTACTAGTGGCCATAACTAAACCATTCCAACTTTCTCGCAATGAGCACAGAAATAACAGAGCCCTAACTTCATCATCAAAGTTATGCCTACAGAGCTTAACTGACTGGTAATTGTATTAAATTCATTTAAATGATTAGCAACACATCCACCTTCTGACATTTTCATATTAAATAAATTCTTCATAAGAAATACCTTATTTGAGGCTGAGCGTTCTTCATACAGTTTGGCCAATTTTGACATTAAAACCTCTGTCATCATTTCCTTTGAAATATTAAATTCTATTGATACTGCTAGGAATAGCCGTATTGTCCCAAGTTCTTTTATATCAAGAATATCCCATTCTGTGTCTGTCACACTCGTCAGCTTCTTTGCCTTTCCACTCAATGGTTGGTACAGATCTCTCTGATACAAATAATCTTCCATCTGCATCTTCCACAGCTGGTAGTTTTGGCCATTAAAGTTTGAGACCCTAAACCTACGATCTTCCACCATTGCCCCCACTTGAACCAGGAACCCTTCTCTCTTGCAAGTTTATCAGAAAAATAGACCTTCAACTCTAATAATAGTTGTTAGAAAATGACATACTATAGAGCAATGGAACACATAAAATATTGCAGAAATATAAACACAGAAAATGCATAAAATAAGAGAGACATAGATATACGTGGTTCACCTAGTTTGGGCTACATCCATGGAAAAATAGGCAATCCTTCCTTTTATATTATCCAACAAACTGAAGAAATACAACCTATCGTAGATCTGCTGTTATTCCCTCTTCACTCTCAATCTTCTCTCTCTTCCTCACTCAGAATACATATCTACATAGGTGTAATACAATTTTGTTATATATAGTGAGGGGTTGTGTTCTAGGGCAAAAAACCCTAAATTACACATATCTTCTACTGTTAGATCTCTGCCTTATGAGACTACAAGATTACAACATCTTACAAGGCAATTTGACATCTATTTTTAGCTTGGGGGCATTGCCGCCAATCCACCCGGTGGAACCCCCCTATAGCGAATATTTTACGGGTGGAATTATAGCCCCATTATGAACTAGGGTCCAATGCGGAAATACCTTTGAATAGAGAAGATAATCATGCTCCACACCTAACAAACAAGTCATCAAGCTCAAGTTGAAACAAGCTCCTATCTTGCAAATAGTGGTAAGACTATTTCTAGCAGAGGAAACTGGGTAATTGATGTTCAGGGGAACAACTTAGCTATTGCAAGGGTAGAGGATGATGGTGATACTCTTATGTCTCAAGCAAGAGGGGGAGATTTGGACTGATGGTTTGTATGTTATATCACACAACTGTGGCTAGCTAGAGTTCATCTTTTTTAAAGGTGTGATTTTTAGGTCATTCAACAATTCCTTGTAGAGAATGAAATTAGTACTAGTCAAAATATCTTCATGTTCCCACACTGAAAAGTTATTTACAGCTTGGGCAATTTTATTCGTCACCTTATTTTTCATTAGTTTGGAATACTACTACTACAGTGAATATGTTGTAATGACGATCAACAGATCAAGTTATTTTCCAATGAATGATGCTAATTCTCTATTGTTAAGAGATTTTAAGGTAATTTTTAGGAAATTTTTACATGTCATTAGATCAATGCATATTTTAAAATTTTGAAGCACAAAGAATTACTATCAAAACAACATATTGTTCTAAATGTGGCAACATAATTCAATCATGATAAATGACAATAACAAATGATAGCTATAGAATGGTGATAATTCTTTGATTTTAGTTCAAAATCTACTTTGGTTAAACTTTCCAATATCAGAAGTTGAATGTAAGCACCTCTGCTACTTAGATGATCCCACGCACAAACTATAATGATGAAATTTTTCCCCACCCTCTTAACAAGTTGTTCTTTTGATCAATGTAATGCGCTCCTACTTCTTGCAACTTGGTTCAATCATCTCTATAATTATTTTATGGAATATGAATTACTTTCTTAAGACTATCTGTTAATATCAATTAGAAAAAATGAAAATAAGTATTTTATGGGAATGTAGCGGGATGGAATCTCATCATTTGAACCATTGAACTCCAATCCTTTAACGTAAATATCTGTTCAGGTAAGCATTCTTCTACAAAATTTAGTTTCCAAGGACTCACTTACAATTATAATGTGTGTATGAAAGATCTTATATGGAACTACACTTCAACACAACTTGTGGTGTTTGGGGAAATTAGACTTTCAAGTACCTTCTTACTAACCTCAACTCCAATAGAACAGAAGCCTTTACCCTCATCTACAATTAGATACTAAATGGTCTATTATACTCCCAAACATTCTTAGTTGTTGTTAAATGATGGATTACTATTTGCTCCTATTAAATTCTACACCTGTTTGAAAGGCGCATCTTCTCTGATAACATTTCTTATCTATTGAGGAACACATTTAGAGGTACAAAGATTGTCCAACTAAATATAAGGAAGTAATGAATGATGCATTCAAGAGATCAGGCATCCTTCCCTAGTATAGCCATTTTTTTAAAGGGTTCAGTCATTGACTATTTTTTTCTCTACTATCGCTTCCCGATTATTTTTACTTTATTTCAGATAGGAATTCCTAGAGATCAGAAAGCTCCCAGGCCATTCATTAAATGGATCTCCTAGATTTTCAAGGTTCTCTTCTAGTAATGGAGATGATTTCAGGCATATATAGTGGCAGTTTTTATCAGTTAACTCCATCTTTTATAAGGACAACATCTAGCCTTTGTTTGCATATTTTCTCCAAGGAGAATTGTGCCATTAGCAAAGAGTTGATGAGAGACACACTTGACCTTGAATGTGTGGAAATTCTTAAGTTCTGTAAATTAGATCAAATATGTAAAGTTATGTGAGTCTCCTCTAGAGAGTTGTAATTGGAGTCTCCCGTAGCGGGTTGCAGCGAAGGATCAAAATGCCAAATCTCATTCAAAGATCTTTTGTATCTAGAAATGATGATTCTTATTAAATTATGAGATTTTTTTTTCCTAAATTTTTCAGTTGCTTAGAAAACTGATTAATAAAGAATAACCTGGCACAAATAAATAACATGATTTTTCACTCGTCTTTCTTATTCTAGTTCCTTTATAGGCTATTCTTTCCCAATCAGGCATCAAATTGTTTCTTGATCTGCTAACTTTATCTCCCAAAATTATATTATAGAAATAAGATATTTGGAATTTGTAACATTGGAAACCAAAGAAGATCTTTGTTAGAGAGCTAAGGATGAGACTGAGAAAGTTGGGCATGCGTAGGAAATAGTTTTTATCAATAGAATCCAAGTTATGTTAAGTGAAGCACTTGTAGGGTATATACTACCCAACATTATTGTGTTATGTATTATTTTGATTGATTGATTTTTATAATAGTTTGCTATGTTTTCATTAGTTTTGTATCTTTATAAAACTATCGTTTGGTAACAAAACAGAGTTAGACTGGTGTTTAGTTCAACTGACAGGATTGAACTTGTGAAATTTGTGTGCAAATGTTAACACCCCTTATCCATGTTGTGTCGAATGCTTTGACATAAAAACTTTCAGGTGCAGAAAACTACAATATGTGGGCATACACCATGATGTTGGAAAACGTAACTAGGTTTTGTCTTCATTTAACGTATTTGAGTCATCATGTAATTTACTTCTCAAAGGAATAAAGAAAATAGTTATTATTAATATTATTGCGACTTATTGAAGCTTAGTAATCATGTGCTCAGGTGGAAATTCAAGTAATGGTTGGGCTTCTCAAGAAGCTAATCACATCGGAACAGATAGAATCACACTTGAGATTCAAGGTATCAAGCTGCATTGGGTCCATTTGCATTGGACTAAATAAATAATTTTGATGCATATCATTTTTCTGGAGTCACGATGATGCCTGTCACCAACAGGAAGATGCGATTGGATTGCATGCTCTGAGGAACAGTAGGGGGAGGAAGAAGGGAGGAATTGGGTGGGATACAAATAATGCTAATTTTAGGGAATAAGGGTATGTTCTCTGCTTCAAAGAAATTTTACTTCAATTTCTTTACTAGCCCAGTATCAATATTCAGATTAGCAATCGCATCAACATGATAGTAAAATACAGATAGAACATAAACATAAACAGTAGACGACAAGCCAAGACAAGAGGACATAAGATGTGGCACCAGCCAAGGACAAACACCAATGTCTAGAAACCCATGATCAAATGTTCTTTTAGTCTTCAATAGTTCAGTAGAAAGAGATAGTGCAATTTACAAATCTAATAATTTATAATAGCAACAAAAGAGCCCTAGCCATAAAAGTCAATGTCGGTCAACAAGGAAGATTTGACCCTTAGCAAATCAGTCAACTTCAGTCAACTTTAGTGTCTAAAAAGAAAGATAAAATAGCCCTCAAAATAGTCAAATTCCACCCAGTCAAAGTCTGGCCAAACAACCCACTTGTCGTCAGCCCTAGCTACAGTCAACGTTGGTCAACAATCAACATTTAGCCTCAATTTCTATGCCCATAAATGCATCCTACGTAAACAGAGATATCCATCACAAAAATACAGACAAAAGGATTTCAATGCATTCTGGTCAACACTCAGTCAAACAATCCAGAGATTCAGTCTACTGATATTTTGGCCCCTTGAAATTTCGCTCTCCTGAAATTTCAACCTCTTGAAATTTCAGACATAAGGAGAGAGACAGAGGCCCAAACATCTGTACCCAATCAATGAGGAGAGAGAGAGAGAGAGAAATGTGAAGATGAGTGTGTTCAATATGAGGCTAACTCACCTTCTATTTATATGTAATGTTGAGGATGAATAAACATGACTGTTGGGCTTCTCAGCCTACATAAGATTGCTCACCAACCTTGACAATTTGACCATAACCAAAATAAATTCATAAATTCATTTGTACATGTCAGAATCAGATGCTTTTAAGATCAATCGTAGACCTCTCATAGAGAGGAATCCAAGAAAAACATTAGGCTTCATAAATAAGATGACCCATGTGGAGTTTGGCACTAGTTTCGAATTTTAATAGATAAGGATGTCATTTAGAAGAGAAGGGCAGAGCTAGTAGTGTCATCAGTGCCAAAGGAGTATCAAAATTGATGTGTGGGAGGAGGGCCTCATTTTCCCTGATTGAAATGGAGGCTTTGTTGATGAAACAGAGAGACCAACACCAAATGTTGGGTACCACCCATATACACCTAGGGGAGGGTAGGGCAGGGGTTAATTAGCAAAGACATGAATTCACTTATCTAGAAGGAAAATATTGAAATGCTAATCCCCAAAAATTTAGAGCATTCAGATGATGATTTCTATTTTAAGCTCGTGAGATAAAGCATAATATGAAATGTAGATTGTTGCTAGATAGGTCTAATAATCAAATATAAAAGAAAAAAAATAAAAATAGAGCCACTACCCAAACACAAGAATCCCACAAAAATAGCTACAATTTCATATATTTCTGCCAATGTCAATTACATTAGTTGAAGAGCATTTGTTTCTAATATCCAACCTTTGATTACATTACATTTCAGCCTAATATAGGAGATGAGGTCAAATTCCACTATAAAAAGTCAAATACATGCATCTATCCTATCTTTGCCAAATCCTAGGGGAGTTAGAACAACTTCCCCCTTTTGATAAACTACTTGAGCTTATCTATCAAAACATTAATTACAAGATTCCTTACTATAGTTACCACTAATAAACTCATTTACATAATAAGAAGTCATAATGAAACAATTTTAATTTGTAATTTTTTGTGCATAACTGTGATTCACTAACTTCCAAAGTAGCTCACGCTCGCTCTAATTCGATATTGAATTTCCATAGCCATGGGTCTAGGTTAGAGTCTTAAAATCACTAATGCTACCAAACTCGAAAGTGGTAAGTGATATATGCACAAGTATACACATCTTTTAACAAAATATTGTACAATAATGTACAACCCAGTCTTTTTTATATTAAAATAATTTTGAGTAATGCAACAGTATATACTATACAAGATACATTGACAATTTTTGCTGAAACTTTTATGTCATATCTTGTCTTGTCATTCCTTCCCACCCATACTACTCAGTAGCTACCCCTTAGTCTTTCAGAGCACAACACATCGAGAGTCTAGGAGGGCTACCACCTAATGATTCTATAAGTCACTTCTGCTACATGTACATAGGTTGATCCAATCTGCTCCCTAGGCTGGCCAATTCCTAAGCTCCAATATTTCAGGCTAGCAATCACTTTTTTCCATTAGAGTGTTGCACTTTCGGCACCAATATTCACCCAACCTTCAAATATTCTTTTTCACATCAAGGTAACTTGTCTAGGGCTACTTTGGGTAGCCAACATGTTTCCCTCCTCCAGACCAATGGCACCCAATACAATCACTACAAGATGTACACCTAGTTGGAGTTTCTTCTCGCCAAAGACAATTCCAACACTTGGCTCCCATAGGTTTTTCAACAAATTGATCTAGAACTAGTGTAATATTTGACATAAAACATGACATAACTGCTTCTCCAAGTATGTTCTATTGTTGTCCCTGGTTAGGCCATGTGCATGTTGCAACAACCCTCAAATACCCACTCAAACAATGTCCCTTTTGTTATAGCCTAGGAAAGGAAGGTTCATCCTTTAATGTGTTGTTGTTTTGGGCACTTTGTAGCCCCTAGCACCTACACGCTGGCCTTTCTTGGAGTGGCTAGGCCTACAACCTACCACAGACCTATGCTGCCACCTACAACCCACCCAAAATAGCCATACCTTGGCTCTTTTATTCCTCAACAAGCCCTTGAAACAATTCTTATTTACCTCATCCTTTCAGCAAGGTACTTAGCCTTCTCTTGAACATATGGATCACTGAACTAGAACTAAAAGAGCCCTCTCCTCCATTATTGTTCTACCTCTCCTTGTTGTGACCTTAGAAAATAAAATCCCCTCCTCCACCGAGCTCTTTTCTTCTTGTGTGTGTTGCACAAATGGATGTTCAAATACGTCCTCCTCACCTCTTATTTATACACATAAGAGGGCTCCTCCAAAGCATCATCCAAGGGTTGTCAAACTGTCAAGAAGGCTTACTAAGCTTAAGCCAACCTTGACCCTTATGGTGTCAACCAAACAACTTACTTCAAAAATACATATCTCACTAAGGCCAACTTAGAATTCGATGATTCTTGAAGTGTTGGATTCTTCTTTCCACTCTATAACATATCATGCCATCACATGTCCAAAGTGCTCCATGGAAATTCCCCAAACATAGTTGCTCCAAAACTCCAAACTTGGGCTCCAAGCCTACAAGCGACTCTTGTGGTGTTTTTCACTCCAAACTGCACACCCTAGGGCTTGGAGTACTATCAACCTCATAATAGAATATTTTATACCTCCAATATTCCATAAGGCTTCAAGTACATGATGCATGAATCAAACAAATATCATAAAAATGTATTAGTGATATCTTTCTTCAGTCCATGGTTAACCATATCACGATATGTGGACACAAGCCTCTTGAAGATAACTCACTCTTTTCAAAAAATAGGAAGAATAATACAATGGAGATCTCCAAGAGAGGGCGTGCAACTAAAAATGGGCACGATGATAAAGTCAACATGAAAAATGTCCACATAGAATTCGCCACTCAAAAATGGATGCATGGAAAATATATTAAAATAATCTTCAACCTAGTGGGATGTGTACAAAGGTATATCTAGGAAAGCTTACAAAGTCCCAAGCTACACAAAAATTAGCAAACAGTACTATCAGCCTCATAATAGAATATTTTATACCTCCAATATTCCATAAGGCTTCAAGTACATGATGCATGAATCAAACAAATATCATAAAAATGTAGTAGTGATATATTTCTTCAGTCCATGGTTAACCATATCACGATATGTGGACACAAGCCTCTTGAAGATAACTCACTCTCTTACAAAAATAGGAAGAATAATACAATGGAGATCTCCAAGAGAGGGCGTGCAACTAAAAATGGGCACGATGATAAAGTCAACATGAAAAATGTCCACATAGAATTCGCCACTCAAAAATGGATGCATGGAAAATATATTAAAATAATGTTCAACCTAGAGGGATGTGTACAAAGTTATATCTAGGAAAGCTTATAAAGTGTGCCCTCCAAGGTGCATGAGAGATAAAACAATAAAATATTTCTCCTAGGACAATCTCAACCTCCAAAAAGAAAGTGGTCTAGGAAATGCATGTAACCAATCCACGTGCGAATTCCAAGTCAACCAACTGCATGTATGAATGTGCACGGTGCCAAGTAGATGGAGTGCTCCACAAGAGATGTAGTAGTCAAACTGCAAAATAGCAAGTGGAATATCTCCAACAAGACAAATCCAAGGTGATAAGGGAAAGTTAGCATTTTTAGTCTTGACCATGCTAAAACTCCAATGAAATAATAAAATATATATCTCCAGCATTTCGACAATTGTATCCTAGAAGAATATGCTCAAATATAGTAATATAAAGTAAATGCCTACATTTTTCCACATGTAGCTCTCCAAGCTGCCACATGCCTCTCAATAATCTCTTCCATAACCACCTTAATAAAATAATACATGTGTTAGGTGAAAGAGGTGAGGGAACTCTCTAGCGAATGTTAAAATATTAGAAGTGTAGCTGAAATATCCATGCAATAAGATGAGAGAGGACCGAGGTGAGGTGCACCCTAGAAAGTTATTCCATGTAACTACCTCAACCTCCCAACAAGTAATAAAATATCTTCCCGTGAAGCGTGCCCTAGGTATAAGTGTTAAGGTGGTTAAAATTCATTATTGTCCACGTCAAAATTGTGTTGTTTCCAATACCATCAATTGATTTCCCCAAACTATCTGCACAAGAGAGAGTGTACCCTAAGAGGATTTGTGAACTACCCCAACAATAAAATGATCAAGTAATCCTTGGAAATTTTTTCCCAATTGAGAGTGCTCAATAATAAAAATTCAAATAAAAGCCAAACAACCCCTCCAAATCTGACAACTACTAAGCAAGTAGGGTGTTGAAGCCAATAACATCGAAGGTAATCCAATGACTTAATTTAACAACTAAATAGTTAAATCAACTTTAGCATGTGTGCATAAAGGTTAATGTTCTAATAAAACCATAGATCAACCTCCAAATAATCATCAACTCATTAAATAAGGGTGAACATGTGTGCCAATGTGCGGTTGTGTGTTTCAAAAAATATTGTGCCATGGAAAAATGATGTATCTCTTGGAAAAGACCACCATGATAACAACATAGTGACAAAATGGAAGCTCCTCCTAGGTTGGAACCTAAGACTCTGTGGGCTCCCTATAATACTAGTGATTACCCCATTAGTATGGTAGTTGTACCCCTTATTAATATTGTTGTGCCCCTATCGCCCCCATATTGGTTTTACTATGCCCCATAGAATCCCTTTGTTGTTATTTTTGTGGCTTTATATTATTATTGTTAGGTCGGCTGGGTTATATTGTGACTCCTTAAGCTCCTATATATAGAAAGGAGGTTTTGTCATTTGTATCATCCAAGAATTGTTCATTTATGTAATGTAAAGGAGGTTTTCGCCTCAAAGAGGCTCAATTCTAAGGCGTTGATCTATCTTTTCTATCCTTTCTTGAGCTGGTTTCATAACATTTGGTATCAGAGCCAAGTTCTAGGGTTTTGCTGCTCCAAATAGGTCATCGTGGAATTTTCGCTATAAAATTTTTTCTGCGATGTTTCAAAAGTCGAAAACAAAACCCATTTGAGAAGACATCACGTTGTAGCTTGGGTATGAATTTTAGAGCTTTTCGCGCTATATTAGCGGAGATATGATCTGAGGAAGTTGGTCCTTTTGCAGAATCTTGAATTACATTCCAAACAGGTGACCTAGGAAAAATTGTCATAACTTTCTCTCTGAGCATCAGATTGAAATTTCAAAAAAAGCTACAGAAAGAGGATGGACCGTAGTTTCATTTAGATATTTTTGAGAGCTATAGGTCCAAATAGTGACATGTGGCACTTCATACAAGTTCGCTCTTCCGAAATGGTCTATAATCAAGTCATTGTGGGCGATTTGTCATAACTCTTCATTGGAGAATCCAATTGGGGTTAGATAGGTGGGATTGGAAAGAGGACATAGAGGCTACCACAGCTCATAATTTTAGAAGTGGATGTTCTGAAAGTAAAGAGATACATCAGAGGAAATATAAAGCTCCTACAAAGAGAAAAAATGGTGTGTAGATTTTTTTAAATTTTTGCTTAAGATTGGTTTGAAAATTTATTTTGAAGGAATTCAAAGGGCTAGTAGAGCATTATTATCAGTAACTGATGCCCCGAGGAAAGAAAATGAAAACACCTTGTAAGGAACTTGAAAGCTCTAGCATGACTCATGAAGAAAAGGAAGAAATGCTACATGATAGAGGCTGGTATAATTCAACCGAGTCAAAGTTCTTTCTCTGCTCCAGTAGTATTGGTGCACAAGAAGGATGGATCATGGTGCATGTGTCTGGATTATACGGAGCTCAACAAGCTTACTATTAAAGATAAGTTCCCCATTCCTGTCATTGATGAATTACTCGATGAATTGCATGGATCAATTTACTTCACCAAGTTGGATCTTGGTTCAGGATATCATCAAATCATAATGAAGACAAAAGACATTCCAAAAACAACATTTAGAACTCATGAAGGTGATTATGAATTTTTGGTCATTCCTTTTGGCCTTACTAATGCACCTTCAACATTTCAAGGGTTGATGAATCCAATTTTCAAACCATTCCTTAGAAAATTTGTGTTAGTATTTTTTGATGATATACTAATCTACAACAAGTCTTGGAAGGATCATGTTGAACATTTTGGCAAGGTGCTACAACTATTGGAGGAGAAACAATTATATGCAAAAAGATCCAAATGCTTCTTTGGAGTCCAAGAGGTGGAATATCTGGGTCATATTGTATCTCATGAAGGAGTTAAGGTAGACTCTAGCAAAATTAAAGCCATTAA
>APFE031418753.1:40469-53415 GCA_000404065.3 Pinus taeda | reverse complement strand
AATTATCACCAAACTATTATGGTCTGTACAAGGTGTTGCAAAAGATTGGTACTATGACATACAAATTGGAGCTTCTTGCAGCTTCTCGATTGCACCCAGCTTTCCATGTTTCATGTTTAAAGAAGGTTATAGGCGACAAGCTCCAAGTTCAAACAATATTGCCAGAACTTGACGAGAAAGGAAAAATTATATTGGAACCAGAAGCAGTCATAGAAACAAGATTTGGACAGCTACGAAATCGATCAATTTCAGAGTATCTTATCAAGTGGAAGAACTTATCTGCGGAAGATTCGACATGGGAGGATGAGAATTTTATACAGAAGTATCTAGAACTACTCAAGCGTTGAGGACAACACTTTTTTTGAAGGAGAGGGGCATGTTGGGTCCCTATAATACTAGCGATTACCCCATTACTATGGTAGTTGTACCCCTTATTAATATTGTTGTGCCCCTATTGCCCCCATATTGTTATTACTGTGCCCCATAGAATCCATCTATTGTAATTTTTGTGGCTTTATATTATTATTGTTAGGTCGGTTGGGTTATATTGTGACTCCTTAGACTCCTAATATAGAAATGAGGTTTTGTCATTTGTATCATCCAAGAATTGTTCATTTATGTAATGTAAAGGAGGTTGCCCCCTCGAAGAGGCTCAATTATAAGGCATTGATCTATCTTTTCTATCCTTTCTTGAGCTGGTTTCATAACAGATTCTTTCATGGCCTCACTATTAGAAGTTCATTTAGTGTCATCTATTTTTAATCGATTTGAGAATAATTATAAGATATGTTGTGGCTACTGTATGCTTTAGAATCTTTACATTTCCTAGACCTGAATTAATACTTTATCTTCCTTTTCATCCTAGTAATTATTTTTCTTCTAATGGTTCATGTTTGGTATTTACTAGTTATTTCTAGGTGTGAATTGGTGCATGATGGAATGAATGATAGAAATGCCAACAAGTGTTGTTTCTTTGTTAAGTGTATGTTGCAAAATAATGTTTTTTTTATAAGTTCTCCTTCAATTGTTTATCCACATTTTTGTTTTCTAATCTAGGATTGTCCTCCATCATGACAAATAGAAGTGAAAACAATGATTTATGATCACAAGCAGTTAAGAAAGTTGATTTATATAAGCACACAATTGCATACTGTAAAGCATGTTATTTACATGAAAGATGAGGGTATTACATCTGAGCCATCTTTGTCTAGAGGGAGTTGTAGCTGGATAGTGTTATCTATGTTCAGGGTTGAGAATTTGCATTGGGAGAAACCTATTGATGTAGATTTGTTGGTAGCTGTTGACATTGTAATTATTATGAAGACAAGTGGCAATATTAGGATGCCCAATGTTGGTACAAATTTTTTGGTTCAAATTTAGATGACGGAGGTGGTAGTGAGAAAGTGGAGAATGAAAAACACATTCTTTTAGAATTTCTTGCGTATATTATATACCCACGTTAGATGTCAATTTCCAACTATGCCCTACAATACTGACCTTCCTAACCTTTTAGATCAATAAAACTATAAAGATATACGAAATTTTATTTGTAATATTTTGAGCATAGAAATATGGTTCTAAAACAAACTAAGTAATTCCTTACCTTTTCTTCATCTTTTTCCTTGAAGGCTAACAAACCAAAGTTGGTCTCAATGGACGTAGAGCCAACAACTTAATATAATGATGTGGATTTTCAATCATTCTCCCCTTAAGAGAAGTAAGGAAATTAAAGCAAAGGTGAGATTCATGTAGTATTAAATGGAAAGTTTCAAAACATAAAAAGTTTAGATTTTATGGATGCGGACATATTGCTATAAAACAATTGTATATATAAAAATGTATTTTAATTTTGAAACCTCTTTATGTTAGAGTGTGCATCAAGCACATACAGTTAATCTAGTTTTGCACCCTTGCAAATAGGGCATATTCTTTTAATATACACTGTTGAACTCACAAAAAATTTACTTTCATGTTTTCACATATTTCTTGGAAATTGTCAGTCCTTGGAGTGTTCTGGTCCTCTACCTTTTTTATATTGATCATAATGTGGTGATTTATTTCTTTATTGTTTTAAATTATTTACATTGAAATTATTCTCCCAATTCATTCAAGTTTTGGAAGATGAAATGGCAAACCTGAGGAGCTAGAGTTTGAACTATCATTGATGGTTTATAAAAACACAACCATCTTTAGAGATATATTCTTTAACTACAAGTTGCAGCTGTAAAACACTTACTAGAAAGTGGTGACCTTTGGCTAAATCTAATCTATCATGTAAACCCTCCAATAATTTTATGTCAATTATATGCAATTATAGAAACAGTTCAAAAAGCTAACCCATGTATCTAAGCGGCACTGACTACCCCATGTTCAACTTCCAAATCTGCCAACAAAACTCAAACTAGGAAATTGAGGCACTAAATCCTCACATTACATTATCCAAATGAAACAAGGCCTTTAAATCAAGAATAAAAGGGTTTCCTACAATAGAAATCTATAGATGAAAAAATTACTATCAGCCTCACAATAGAAGTTTTTATACCTCCAATCTTCTCTAAGGCTTCAAGCATATGATGTACAAATGGAGTCCAAGGGGAAAGCTTTTTCGTCCCCCAAAGTCATGAATATGTTAGGCAATGAGAGTTGTTATGCCTACGAGGATTTGTTTGTTTCTCTCCATGGAACCATGAACTTGTTTTTTTTTCTATGGATTTTATGAATTCTACTAGGATTTGATCAGCTTTCGCTTCATTTTTGGAACAAGTTTCTTTGACTTGTATCAGTTCATGCCCATTGGATGATGGGTTTGAGTATTTACAATTTTATTTTCACTAGATATGGATTTCTTCAAAATTTATTAGGGTTTCAACCATAGTTTCTTCTTGGGTCATGGTTTGGATTTCTTTTTCTCCATTTTAGGCCAAGAATTCCATTGAATTTCAGTATTTGTCATCTACTTTTGCATTGTGGTTTATGAATCTAAGTGCTTTCATTGCCATTGCTAACATGGCTTTTTACTTAGTTGCTATTTATTTTTGAGGATTTTAAACATTGAATGATACCATACTCTAGTTGTGTCATTACAAAATTGTTATATATCCTCCTTTCAATTAGTATCATGGGAAGCATTGCGGCTGGTGGAGAGACCTATAGGGAATACAAATATGAGAATCTGGACAGAGGTATATACTGGTCAAGCGAAAAATTTAGAATTTCAATCAGTAGAGTTGGTGGGTTCATTTCATTCCGTATTGCCACAAGATTGAAATCTAAAGGGCACTACATTACTGCCTTTGATTGGAAGAAGAACGAGCATGACTAAGTATGTGTTCTGCAATGAATTCCATCTTGTGGATCTAAGAGTTATCGACAATTTTAGGGTTGTTACCAAAGGATTTGGCCATGTTTTCAACTTGGCTACATACATGGATGATATTGGATTCATTCAGTCTAATCACTCTGCTATTATGTCCAAAAACATCACGATCATCTCCAACATCCTTGAAGCTGCATGAATCAATGGTGTTAAAAGGTGATACCTTGTTTTGTTTTTGAACTTTGGATTGCATTGTTTTCCATTTTTCTTTGCCAAACTAGATCCATTTTGACCTTGTTCTTAATGGCAAAAGTGTCCTCAGACACATAATTTTATTAATCAGAAAAAGTAAATTACATAATTGATTTGCAAGAGCTTACACCCGAACAACACAAACACTCTTGCAATGAGCTATTTATAAGCTCCATGTCCTAACTACCTCTAATTATGGATCACTTATTAAATAACAAGTGTCCATTTACAATAAATGATATTCAAACCAACTAGCTAACTAATCTCCTAAAATAGAGCCTAAGATATGACACATTTGGAGAGTCATATCTAGTTACAACAATATGCTAATTCTAAAGTCTCCATTAAATAATTAAACATTCTAGAATAATAATTATTAATTTAATATCTTAAATTAATAATTATTTTATTCTAATTTTATTCTAATTTTATAACCTATGATAAAAAAGTATTTTGGATCATCTAACAGGCTTTCTTCCATTAGGTATAGCATAGAACATAAATAGGCATTCTCGGTGTGAAACTTCTCATAACAAGCAATGTTGCTAGCTCGTGTAAAATCATTTCCATGCCATTCAAGATTGCTAGAAATTTACCATTAAATCCATACAAACATTTTCATTTTTCCATCCAAAATTCCATCCAAAGAAGTGAAGTTCTAAGATAGGGACGTTTAATGATGTCTTTTAAAAAGAAATAATGTTTCAATACCCTACGAAGCTTCTCGCCCGAAGGTGTACCAGACCTGGCTCTATGCTAGGTTTACCAAACTTAGCTCTATATGGGTCTTCGTTATTAACCCAAATATAAAAAATGAAAACTATAATACCCAATTTCTAAAATATATATTTAGGTGCCTCTCGAACGCAAACCTTGCTTCAAACATATAATGCCATATTCATTGTAGAATTAAGGAAAGAGTCTCGAGACATAGAATTGGAAAATGGTTTTACGAAACTTACATACAATTCGTTGATATGACCTTTAAAGGAAACCATCATCTGCGCCATTTTCAAGATGCTTGAAACGCATTTAATGTTCATTTAATTCTGCTATTTAAGAAATACATTTTCTGCAGTGGAAAATTCAATGTGCATTTTGACAATGGATAATGAAATTTTCTTCAGGTGCCTGACAAACAGTTTTCATGGCTCTCTTCCAGAGCTTGTAATTGGGGTTAGGATATAACATAGCAATATATGTCCTTGTAATAGCTTATGGAAATCACTTTTGCATAGCCCACATAGGAGAAGGGATAGCTCTCTGAGGCTAATGAAAGCGAAAGTAGCCAAAGAATAGGTATGGACAAGCTAAATCTCAACCTACTTGACTGCATTGTTGCGGGCTGGAACAACCACCTTACTTCCCTTTCCAATCAACAGGTTGATTAGGCCAGAGAAATAATGCAGATCACCTGGATAAATAATACGGATCAAGAACTAGATGCAGTTATATGTTTCCTCTTGTTCACGAGTAATGCTACTAATTTCCTCAAGTAATGAGCCACTCACATAATAGTCTTATTGACTGACGAGATGATTTTCATGGCTCTCTTCGAGAGCTTGCAATTAGGGTTAGAGTATAATAGAGAAAACCCACGCCCATATCTTTGATTCGCTCATCAGAGCCTTCTAGTACCAACCATGAACACATGGTTTAATAAATAGACGCCTGGTTCATCTTTTTAAATCAATAATGTCTCCCTCTAAATATGAGCGTAGGTTGTCTGGAATGTTTGTCTTTGTTCTAGATATGTGCCAGCCAACAAGTAGATGTGGGCAACCATTCACGTTGTGGGTTGACCAGGTGGCTAGAATATGTTTCTGTGAATGATGCTCATATTAGAAAAACGAGAAAACAAAACCAAAAAAATATTAAACTTTGATATCTTATCAATAGTTCCATTTTTGTAAATAAATGGTCCTATAAACAATCAACAACGCTAAAGTGAAGTAATGTTTAATAATTAGTGATCAAGTGCAAAGCCTACCACGAGGAACTTAATATCTCAACATATGTAATATTTGTTTGAATAATGTTGTAACTGTATTAGCAATAGATTTTATAATTAGATATGTCGATAGAATAATAAGATTTTATAATAGTTGTATCAACATATTGAAACTCATATAAATTTATAACATATTGTATATATATGCCATGTAGCACGTGAAACTTCGGCTCTCTCTAGGAAAATATCAATTTTCTTGATTTTTGATACGAAACATATTTTCTGATTTCTGGGTTTCCTGAGTCTTTCCATAGCGATGCAACATCATTTTACAAGGTGCCCAATCTTAGGGTAAGCCAATACCTTGAGGCCTCTTTTAAATGCAGATGGTGAGGATAAATAAATTCCAGTTCAAATAACCTTTTCAAGATAGTTTGTCTCATTATTATCAAGATCTTTTATTTTCTACTTTTACAGTTTCCCACCCAATCATGTTATTCCATCCTTGGGAATGGTGGTTGAATTGTGATCCATGAACTTGGGTTGCAATTTGCATGAGTCGTGGCCACAAATTTCTTTGTTAACCAAAATAGTTCATGTGAAATAATTATGTACTTTTCATATTTTTTGTGCACCTGAATCCAAGGTGCCTAAATTATTAATTGTTTTGATGGTGATTTAAAGAGGGGGCAATGGACAAAAACTCAATCAAATAAAAAATGTTATTGAAGTAACTGCGAAGAAAGGTGCTGAGAATATGGATCTTCGAGGAAGATTAGTGGAACAACTTGAGTGGTTCCCTGGTTCAATTGGAAAGGTTAGCAACCTTTTCCAAGTCAATTTGTCTAAGAACTATATTGTAACACTTCCTAGTTCCATAGGAAATATTTCCTGGTTAACAAATTTAGACTTGCCTTCAAATCAATTGCATAGTCTTCTTGATTGCATTGAGGAGCTTTCAAGCGTGACTGATCTAGATTTACACGGCAACATCTTGAAGAGTTTGCCTCCCTCAATTAGGCATCTTTCCAGTCTTACAAATCTTAACCTGAGTACAAACCAGCCGTCCTCACCACCACAGTCTATTGGGAATATGACCAACTTGAAAGTCCTAAATGTAGAGACAAATGAGATGGAGGAACTACCATATACAATTGACCAATTTACTACTCTCATTGAATTGTGAACTTATTTCAATCACCTCAAAGCATGGCAAGAGGCAGTTTGGAAATATTGTGCCTTCAGAAGTCCTAACAATACGCTATAACAGAGAAAAAGAGACTACAACTATTATGGCTTCTTTATCAAGTTTGAAAGAACTTGATGTGAGCTTCAATGAACTGGAGTAAATACCCAAAAGCTTGTTCTTTGCTACTAGTCTTGTAAAACTGAATGTTGGAAGAAATTTTGTTGACTTGCAGTCCCTTCTTTGGTCCATAGGTAATCCTGAAATGCTTCAGTTAGATATCAGTAGAACTAAATGTTGGCAAAAATTTTGTTGACTTGCAGTCCCTTGATTGGTCCATAGGCAATCCTGAAATGCTTGAGGAGTTAGATATCAGTAGAAATCAGATAAAGTTTCGTCCAGTTTCATTTTCTATGTTAAATAAAATTCGAGTGTTTAAAGTAGATGAGACCCCACTTGAAGTGCCTCCAAAGAATGTAACTGAAATGGGATCTTAGGTAATGTACAATGTCAATGTTCAACATATATATTTGGTCTTTCAAGCCATCCAGATCATATTTCTTTGCTCTTTTGGAGTTTGTGAAGTACAAGAATGAACAAATTGCTAAGAAAGAAGAAAAATCACAAGTTTCCAAGCCCAAGAGGAGGTGGTCAAAATTTCTATCATGTCTGCTAATCTTTACTTGAAACGAAGAAGCAGAGGCTATGTTAAAGCTTCAATAGTATTCCTAATCAATTTCTTGTAAAACTTTAGTTCTACATATCCAAAGATTAAGCATTCCATTTCAACTTAAACATGAATCATAATATTTTCATGATCGAACAACTTTTACATTTTGGTAGGCACAAAAAATTTAATTTTTTATATATGTGACTTGTCAAGCAACACCAATATGTGACTTGTCAAGCAACACCAAAATATGAAGAGTAGCAGGAAGCTTATTCGAGAAAACCCAAACCAGTCATACTTTCAAATGTATGACTAGTGTGTCTTTTAATCAATCATAAATGAACACTATCATCATTACTTGGAGCCCACTTGATTGTTGAGGTCTTATGTCACTTTTAAATTTGACAATTATAAATGCTTTGCCTTTGCTTATCAATTTGAAAACTGTAAATGTGTTTCCTTTGTAGTTAAAATTTCTGGTACAAACATGGATTTGGAAAAAGATGAAGCATTGCACTTAATTTCCAGCCAAATTAGTTGTATTTATTTGATGTGTAGATGGGCATTGTTGAAGGTTTTCAAAGAGCTACCTCTCTACCTGCCAGCTGCATTGCCCAATTAACTTATATCAAATTAACAAGGCATATTCATCCCTGCATCCAAGCAACCCAACAAAACATAGCATTGCCCAATTAAATTTAGATCAAATTAACAAGGCATATTCATCCCTACATCTAAGCAACCCATCAAAACATTTGTATCATGAAATTGCAAATCCGCAGCAGCCATACGCCAGTGGCATTTGTTTGAGATTGACTACAACCTTTTGAAACACCAGCCATCTCATCCTATGGAATATGCATGCAAATCTATGTAATCAAATTTCCTCTTACTACAATGAAAATCGGAAAACAAAAAAAATTGATATACAATAAACATCTCACATCAAATTTGACTGTTCGTTCAATAAATCTTAAACCATTGAAAAAATAAAAATTCAAAAAATCTAACAAATTAAACTTAGACATGAATTATACAGAGGTATTTAGAAAAGGCGAACTATAATTAATCCAATTTTTCATATAAATATATATACCTATTAACATTTTGGGAATATATATTATATTATATTTATAATATATATAAATATATAAAGAGAGCATTATAACCAATTGGCTCATTAGTCCCTTGATTCTAATTTTAGTTCACAACACCAATTACAACAAAATATATTTTAGAAGATTGTGTGGAATTGAATGATTGGTTTTATGGTATATGAGTTTCAAATAAGGGTTTATAAGGTTTTTAACTTAAATGAGGATTGAAACTTTAAATTTATTAATAGGAATTGATTTTTTTATCAATTTTTTCAATAAGTATATATAATATATATATAATATATATATAATATATATATATATAATATATATATATAATATATAATATTATATAGTTATATAAATTCCCAAAAAAATATTATGTATTTATGTTATTATTAATTTCAATGTATTTATGTAAAAAAATAATATATTTCTTTGTCCCTTTAGAAAGGAGAAGCCAAATATATTATCATATTTTATGGCAATTTCATATATTAAAATATATCTATTTAATAAAAAATTATATTTAGTTATATTGTATAATAATTGAAAACATTTTATTTAATTAAAAGTTATAAAGAAAACAAAAATTATATTTATATGACGACGAATTTAATTCCTCCGAAATTTAAATACTTGTAAGTTTTTTTTATCCTTAGTTTTTTCTATACTTACATAATGAGCGAGAGTGACAGAGTGAGGGATGTAAGGGGGAGAGAGTTGGAGGGAGCAAGGAGTAGAGAGAGTGAGGAAGCAAAAGGGGATGAAGAGGGAAGGGAATGAGGGAGAGACATCCATAGAGGGAAGGGATAGAAGGAGGGAGGAAGAGAAAGATAGGGGGAGCGAGAGAGAGGAGGGAGATAGAGAGAGGGAAGGAAGGGGGTGAGAATGAGAGGGATGGAGATAGAGAGAGTGAGGGGTTCGAGGGAGGAAAGGGGAGGGAACATAGGGATAGAGGGAGATAGAGGTGGTGGAGAGATGGGGGAGTGGTGAGAGAGTGAGGGTGAGAGAAGACAAAGAGAGAGAGAGAGTGGGAGAGAGTGCAATGGGGAGTGAGGGAGAGCTAGAGAGTGTGAAAGGGAGAAAGAAAGGCGGGAAGGAGAGACATCGGTAGAGGGGAGAAATAAAGTGGGGGAGAGAGAGAGGGGGAATTGGAGATAAAGAGAGCGGGGAGGGAGAGTGTAAGCAAGGTGGGGAGAGAGGCACAGAGAGTTAGGGAAGCAAAAGGAGAGAGAGAGAAAGAGACAAAGTAGGGTGAGGGAGAGATAAAGGTTTGGAGGGAGAGGGTGGTTGAGAGAGGGGGAGTGGGAGAGAGCGAGGGGGGGGGAAAGGAAAGTGGGGTGGAAAGGGATAGGGAGAGTGAGAGTTGGGAGGCAGAGGAGGGGAGAGAGCATGTGGGGGCTGGGACAGAAGATTGTCGGGGAAAGAGAGGAGGGATAGAGAGGTAGGGAGAGAGAGGGAAAGGGAGAGGTGGAGAGGGAGAGACAAAAACAAAGAAGGAGAGAGAGAGAAAGAGTGAGAGAGAGTACGAAAGCGAGAGAGGGAGATGGAGAGTGTGAAAGGGAGAAAGAGGAGGAGGGGAGAGAGAAGCGTAGATGGAGAGATAATGTGAGATATTGCGTGTGCTTGTTTGTGTGAGAGAGAGAGATAGGGAGATCAAGAAATGGGGACAAAGAGGGGAAGGAGGGAGAGAGAGGCAAAGTAGGGTGAGGGAGAGAGAAAGGTGGGGAGGGAGAGGGTGGTTGAGAGAGGGGGAGTGGGAGAGAGCCGGGTGGACAAAATGAAAGTGGGCTGGAGAAGGATACATAGAGTGAGATTTGGGGGGCGGAGGAGGGGAAAGAGCATGTGGGGGGTGGGACAAAAGATTTTCAGGGAAAGAGAGGAGGGAGAGAGAGGGAAAGGGAGAGGGGGAGAGGGAGAGACGAAAACAATTAGGGAGAGAGAGGGAGAGAGAGAGAGAGAGAGAGAGAGAGAGAGAGAGAGACGGAGAGGGAGAGAGTGAAAGGGAGAAAGAGGTGGAGGGGAGAGAGAAGGGTAGATGGAGAGATAACAAGAGATATTGGGTGTGCTTGTGTGTGTGAAAGAGAGAGATAATGAGATCAGGAAATGGGGACAGATAGGGGGGAGAGATTGCAAATAATGGGGGGAGAGAAAGGGAGAGAGTTAGGGAAGGAAAATGAGAGAGAGAGACACACACACACAAAGTAGGTTGAGGGAGAGATCACAAGTTGGGGGGAGTGAGAGAGTTGAGGGTGGGGAGTGTCGTGGAAAGAAAGGATAGAGAGATAGGGAGATTAAGGCGAGAGATGGGGAGATGAAGGCGGGAGATAGGGGGAAAGAGAGAGTCAGTGAGGGAGAGAAAAATATAGAGAGGGATAGAGAAATATGAAGGAAGAGAGAGGGTGGGATTGAGAGAGTGAGGGGGAGTGAGAGAAAGTGGGAAGAGGGAGAGATAAAGAGAGGGGGAGATGGAGACAGAGTGGGAGAGAAGGGGAGGGACGCAGATAAGGTGATGGAAGGAGGGAGAGAGGGGGGAAGAGAGAGAGGGGTGATGGGAAGGGATGTAGGTATGGATGGAGGATAGAGGGAAAGTGAGGGAGAGAGGGGAGAGGGAGGTAGAGATAGATAAAGAGAGGGTGTGAAAGATAGGTGAGTTGGGAGTAAATGAGAGAGAAAGATAGAAGAAGAGAGGGTGAGAGGGAGGGACAAAGATAAGGTGGGGAGAGAGAGAGAAAGAAAGTTGTGATTTTCATGGAAAGTGAGGACAGTGAGAGAGGTAGGGAGAGGAAGGCAGGAGATAGGGGAAAGATAGAGCGGGAGAGGGAGAGAGGGGGGAAGAGAGATAGGGGTGATGGGAAGGGATGTGGGGATGGATGGAGGATAGAGGGAATGTGAGGGAGAGAGGGAGGTAGAGATAGATAAAGAGAGGGAGTGCAAAAGAGAGGTGGGGAGGGAGTGAGAGAGAGAGAGAAAGATAGCAGAAGAGAGGGAGAGAGGGGGCACAAAGAGAAAGCTGAGAGAGAGAGAGAGAGAGAGAGAGAGAGAGAGAGAAATGGATGTGAAGAGGGGGAAGTGGGGAGAGAGAGAGGGAGGAAGAGGGAGAAGGGTAGAGAGAAATACGGGGGGAAAGGGAGATCGAGGGATATAAAGCAGTGAGGGAGAGGGAGAAAGAGGTATATAGAGTGGGAGAGGAGGAGAGGTAGAGAGAGTATCACATTTATATAGAGAGGGAGAATGAGGGAAGGTGGCACAAAGAGAGTAGTGGGAGAGAGATATCACGGGATAAAGAGGGGAGGGAGAGAGGAGGAGTGCAAGAGGTAGAGGGAGAGGGGGTTGTATTAAAATAATAAGAGGTGAGAGAGAGTGAGTGAGAGGTGGAGAGAGAGATATAGGGAGAGAGAGGGATATAGGGGTGGAAGGAGAGAGTTAAGGGGGAGAGAGAGAGGTAGGAGAAGGGTGGGGGAGAGGTAGATTGTTTGTCATTGGTCATTGATCACAAATGTTAATAAGGACAACACCATGTGAATGTCTATTCTATGACTCACAGGGTATATTGTTAAGCCGCTTCATGTTGTGAATATCAACCATTCAAAAATCCATGAAAATAAATCCATGTTAAATACTCACACAACTTAGCAAACAAAAATAAAAATGATTAAAATTATAAATAAACTTAAATTTATAATATGAATATTCATAAACTTATTCTATTATAGTAAGTAGTAAATGCTATTTTGATAGCAATTATAATATTTTATAATAGTTCGATATAATCGGGAAAAAAAAATATAAAATAAGGAAAATTAACTTCTCTCTAGACAATATTTGTAATATTATCAAATATGCTCACATATTTGTTGGCACAAAAAAGGGAATTGGTTTTTGTTTAAACATACTAGAAAATGTAAGAATTGTAGGAGTGATAGTATTTTTTTAATTTAATTATTTTAGATAAGTATAAATATTTAAATTATATTATTAAATATATTTAATTTAAAAAATATATTTGATTTAAATTAAAAAAATGTAAATAATTAATATAAAATAAATTTAATAAAGAAAGAAAGAAAATTAAGCTTCCTACGACAATATTTGTAATAATATCAAATATAATGACATATTTGTTTGCATAAAATTCATTAGCTTTCATTAAAGTATTAGATATGTTAAATGCTGGTAGTTTCATTAAATTATTAGATATGTTAAATGTTAGTAGTTTAAGTTTTGAAAATAGAGAATTTGTTTTTGTTTAAAGATAATAGCCAATGTAAGAATTGTAGGAGACATAATATTTTTTTTTAAATAAGTATTACGTTGTCAAAATTATGGTGAATTCGAGAGGCTTCTCTCCAAGCTTTTTGAGCATAGGAATAAAATCTTAAATCAAACTAAATAATTTGTTTCTTTAGGTCCGATAGAACAAAGTTTGGTCTCAGTGGAGTGGACGGTTAACCACCATCATCATTAAAAT
>APFE031418753.1:0-39980 GCA_000404065.3 Pinus taeda | reverse complement strand
CCAAATTTATATTATTATAAATTTAACATATAACGTCAAAAAAAAATTAATAACATTTCACTTAACTCTTCTGTTTCCATAAAATATATTGAGTTATCAATATATTAAAATTAATTATAAAATTATTGACTCTAAAATCATCATATTATATTACTTGAATTCAAATATTTATTCGAAAAATTCTAGTAAGTTTTACTCGCAAATATAAGAATTGTATCAATGATAATATTTTTTCCATTTCAAATTTTAAAATAATTTATATACTATTTAAAAATATATATAGAAATATCTATAAAAAACATTTTAATTTAATTTAATTTAAATAGAAAATGTAAATATAAATATTTAATTTGGATTTTATGCTAAAATAAATTAAATAGTTTTTATAAATTTTTTTAAAATATAAATTTGAAGAATCTTTTAAGAAGAAATATTATAATAATTGTTTTGTAAAATAACATTTCTCCATTTAGTTAATTAAAATACAGTGATTCTCCATTGGGGTGCAAGCTAGTTTGATTAGATGTATGAGGTCATGAAGGCAAGCTAGGCCTCACCCACCATTCACATGCAGTCGACACTTGGAAAGTGGCAGCAAGCATGCAGGAGTTAATGTGTATGATGGGGGGAGAGTTAAGGAAAGGGGTAGTGGGTAGAAGGCCATTTTGACCGTCGAGAAGTCGAGCGCGAGAGAGGAAGGCTCTG
The DNA here is from genome assembly GCA_000404065.3 of Pinus taeda. NCBI lineage: Eukaryota > Viridiplantae > Streptophyta > Pinopsida > Pinales > Pinaceae > Pinus > Pinus taeda. The sequence goes on along the minus strand of APFE031418753.1, from coordinate 39,275 downwards.
TAGAGGTGGAGCAAGGTCTAGATGCTAGTTACTCTCAGTATTTTGTGCTGCCAAGGGATGATTTCTGTCGAAACAGGGAGTTCTCTCTTGTATATTACCCTTATGCTTCCTGTAAACCATATTATTATGGAGGTGAATTATACCACTCGGGTTCAGCTTCTGGTTACGGGTTCAGGGGGTAACAAGGTGGAGGTAAGCCAAAGGCTTGGTCTTGTATGGAACCTGGTAGTCTCATTACAATTGTTATGTTTGTTTTAGTGTCTGTGAAGTTCGACATTTTCCTGTCGAAGATGGGAGTCTGTCGAGAAGAGCAGGAGGAAGGGAGGGTGTTTAGCTAGGTGGATTGAGGGAGATGACTGAAGAATGAAACTAACCATTTAGTGTGAGCTTCCCTGGGTTGGGCTTTTGGGAACGAGGGAAATTAACCTCATAAACTAGGGGAGGATGTCTGCCAATGCCTCGTGCCATAGCCGTAGATAAAGAGTAGATGGGCAGCATGCTCAAAGGGAGTGGGGCTAGGTCTTGAGAGATACATGTAATCATGCCCAAACATATCAATGTCACATGGCCAATATACTTGAATTTTGGGGCGGCCCAGAATTATCTGAGGGATGATATGAGGAAAGCAAGAACAAACCCCTACCACCTGAACCAACATTTCCTAAAGTAAGGATTGGCGAGTCACCATGTATTCATAAGCACATCACAGAGACTTTCAATCAATGAGAAATAGTGGAATGAGGTTCTTACTTGGTTGGAGTTCTATGACTGTGTGGCAAGTGTGTTGGCTGGAAGAGACATCTATTTCCATCGAATTTTCATCCCACTGCCCAAGGTTACTATAGAGTGGAAAGGCTAGGGAAGGGAGGAGTATTTGAAGTACCGAGAGAGTTTGGCATGAGTGAAGGTGCCTCAAAACAATTCAGCCAGGTACAAAGGCTTTAAGAGATAGAAAAAGAGAAGTCGGGCTTAGGCGATAGGGAGAAGCTATGGGCATAGGGTGGTTGCGAGCATAATTGAGGAAGTCACTCAGGCTTACAATGCCAGCAGCCTGAAGTTGGTAAAAAATCTAATTGCAGAGTAGAAGGAAGAAAATCACCAAGTAGGGGAAGGATTTGAGAAGGAACATGAAAAGTGGCAGGATGTAGCACCGAACATAGGTTATACGAGGGGGAGATTTACTTGATATCAATAGCTGATTTGTTTGTTTTGGGAGACAAAAACTATATTGGCAAATCCCATTGATCAACCTCCTTCTGACCAGAATGCACAGGCCCATTTAGAGAAACAAGAAGGAATCCAGGGAAATTGAGAGAAGTCAGAGCTCATGAGTATTCTAGAAAGGATTCAGTTTCATCTACAGTAGTAGAGTGGGCGATTGAGTTGGATTGAACAACACATCATGTGCATCACTAACTTGTAGCTTCCTAGCTCCAATGTGATGGATCCTGCCCTAATTGACTCACATGATGATGATCAGTGACAACAAACTCTAATTAAAATTTTGAATCCTTTAATATAGATATAGACATATTTACAATTACTTTTACAGTTATCTAGTACATAGGAAGAACAAAGAAACTTAGGTGCAAATGGCATGGCTCGACATTCTCAAAAGTTTTTGTTTATGGATGCCTTATTTTGCAAATAGGTGGCCAATAGACTTGGTTTACTACTGGGAATATTGAGGCCACCTAACTCATGGTTATATGGATGTAATATTCCTTCTTTACGAAAATTAGTATAAAGGAACAACCAAGCTTGCAAAAAAATAAAATACAGTGATTCTAGAACTCTTTTACTAGTTTTTGATTAATTTTTTAGCTTCCTAAGATGTCATAGTTTTATAGTTTTAATGGAACTTAGTAAAGGTTATATATATATCTATATATATATTATTATTATATATATATTAATATATAAAAGCTAAACAACAACAATCATATAATTAATCAGAATAAACTACAAAAAATATTCATAAACATTCCAATCTGTATTATTAAGAGTTTAATATATAAATAAAAAAAAAACTTTTACTTAATTATTAAAAAATTATTTATTCAAAAAGAAAATATTAATTAGAAATATAATAAACTAATTATTAAATTGGAAATATATATAGTAAAAGTATATGTTATTTTCTAATAAACATTTAATTCATTTAGATACCATCTATGTCATGGCCAAAGTGGACCTAAAAATCATCATATTATATACATTGAATTTGATTTTTTATTCAGAAATATGAAGTAATTTTAATTTTAAATGACAAGCATCATTTAACAATTTCAAACTATGGTTTGTCATGGCTAAAGTGGACCTAAAAATCATCATATTATATACCTTGAATTTAATTTTTTATTGAAAAATATGTATTAATTTTAATTTTAAATGGGAAGCATCATTTTATAATTCGAAAGTGTGGTTTGTCAAGGTTTTCTAAACAATAAATAGATTGTAATGAAACTGAATATCGAGAGTGATTATAAGAATGGCCCGATTGATTACCATCATAGATCCATCTTAAATACGGACCTAACATGATCTGATAGGGGTCCAACTTTTTCACGTGTAATTTTTTTTTTATGAACCAACATTATTTTAATATTTCTTACAATTTTTTTTTTTTTTTTTTTTTTTAATTTGGGTCAACATGCACAAAATTTCAACTTTGATGGATAGACATGATTACACATCATTCTGGGCTATAGAATGAGCCTCTCGGCTCAACAAGAACGTCATTCAAGGGTTTTGAGAGATAACTGTTGAGGATAAATAACTTTTTTAGGGACTGATTATAAGTGTATCGATGGATCTCAGGCAGAAATGGTATAGTTATGCGGACAAATGTCAAAAAAATGTAGGCGGAACTTCAAAAGGCAAAGATAGTGTCTCTGGTCTCAATATAATTTTGTAAAGTTGGTGTGAAGCCATTGTTATCTTAGGAATGTTTGAAATTCATAATAAAAGACTTTTAGGTGTATCTCATGGTGTCTTTGACTCATTGACCAATGGTACATGTTGGGTATGTGCTTTCCTATATTGTGCTTCAAATATTATATAAATTGTTATTTCATTTGTAAATGATAGGAACATTCTATTGGCAAGTTTTGCACTTATCTTAGGTGTATGATTTAACAATATTTTCATAATAAATATATAGATTTTGAAGGTTCACAGGCCCTTAGGCTCCAAGTTCACAAATTGTGGGCATAGGCTGACCTTGTTTGCACTTCAGGAATTTTATGTGATTTTCCTACTTTTCTAAGGTTGTGGTTAACATATATCTTTCGAAATACATCAAGCTATTTTCATTATCATAAAAAATCTTCTTCAAAAATATTTGAAGCATTGTATATTTGTATATAATTTGTAAATTTCTTTTGTAGAATAAATTTTATAAATATTTTTTCTTAACGCTTGCCTTGTAGCTAGTTGGGATTTGGGAATTTTATTTTCAATTTCTATATCTATTAGGTTTTGGGGTACTTTTATTTTTTTCATTTGTGCAGGAGATTTAAAGAAAAATTCCTAGGTTGGAGCTAGGTCTAGGCCCTTGAGGGTAAGATCTAGTCTCTAGTATTGTTGCAGGGCCAACAATAAGAAATTTTGGAGTAACATGTGCAAATTATAAAGATCTAAATAAAATTTTAATTTAGGCAAGGTTTTGTAACAATTTATGGATTCCTAGGCCAAATGTAATCCCTATATAGCATATTTGTGTCCCCTTTCTCTTCTATGTCAACATCTATGCCCCTTCTCCCCCTTGTTTCTAGCCTTCTAGGGCTACATATCCCTAATTGAAGGCTTGCTTAAGGTATTGGTCTCCTCCATTGTCCTTATTTCTTTCTCATCCTTCCTTTATTACCTTGAAAATGGGCCTATACATAATTTTCCTTGTCTGTCGTGGTGTTCTAGCACCTCCTCTTGTGTGTCATAGGTTTTCTCCCTTATCTGTGGGACAGTTTAGCCCTTGGAATTCCTCTCATCATCCTCTTCCTCCTTTTCTGGCTCCTCCCTTCCTCCATATTCTCATGACAACCCCTTCTGTACCCTATCCACCTTCTATTGTAGCCTTTCTACCTCATCTTATGATTTCCTTTGGTACTGCAGGCCTTTAAGGCCTTGCTTAAGCCTAACACAATCTTATCATGACCTCATTCCCTTACCTATTGGTCCCTCTCTTAGCCTCTTCTTTCATCTCTCTCTAATTTGAGTCTCCATAATTTTTTTGAGCTAAAGCATTGGTGGTTGCATTAGTCTTTAGGTGAACTCTTTGGGACAACATTTATGAATGTATATGGTCTAACCACTAAAGGAGTTATGGAGAGGCAAGCTTTGGCATTAGGAAGTCCCAAACATCGTCTTGGTTTGATGTATCAAACCCTTTCCTTTGTTACTATTTCACCTATCTTTGATTTATAGTGGTAATAAATTTATCGAAGTAACCTAAAATACCTATCAAACCATCTAAGAAAATAAAAAATTCATTGCGTCAATACAACACTCATTGTCTATGGAAGTTTGATGATGATCATAATCTTTCTAAAGGCATATTGAAGTCTGATCTTTTCTTAACAATGGAAAATTGTTTTCATGAAATTAACACAAAGTTAATAAATAAGTTCCCTAACATATTAATTAATAAATTAGATAAATTGGGAAATCATAATTTGGCATGAGATTATGAGTTTACATGACTACCATTTGATTCTAACGATGGCATTAGTGTTCTAAAAACGCTAAGTACATTGAAGATATTTGTGGGATTCCATTACCAATACCTTGAATTTTATAGGTCTTGAGGAATTAATTAAATTTGGCTTGTTTGAGATACTTTTGATTGAATAATTCAGTGATTTTTCTGTTGTTTTCATAAAAAATAGATTACTATTCATTTGGACAAAGTTGGAACATAAGTAGCATAAGTGCTTGCATTGGTTCATAGTATTTGAAGGTGAAATTGTTTACATTGTCTTTCCTAAAGTTGTTTAACATTTGAATAATTTATTCACATGCTAAGAGTACTAACACATGTGGTTTATTGTGAGTTTTAAAGCTTATAATTATGTAATTAAACAAATTCACACACACTAGCGCTTAATCAATAATTGAATATGAGTGAGCATCTCTTAAGCAATTTGTGAATTTGGCTAATTAAAAATAAAATAATCATTGTATGTTCTTTGCTTCAAGATTGGTAAATATAATTTCACATCTCTTAATAATCATTTTTATTATTATCGAATAATAGTGGCCAAGAACACTTTCAATCCCATTGTCTCTTTGGATAATTGTTATTGGCCTCTCATATTGAACCAATCGATCAAGAATTCTAAGTGGAAAATTGTTCTAATTGTCATTTATAGTTCATGTTATAAGTGCATATTTATCGTGAACTCTCTATATTGGTGAATTATTTTAATATGATCTCTCCTATTCTTAAGAAATTACATCTTGTTAGTGTCTATTGTATCTTGTTGGCATTTATTAATTTGGCACATACTCTTGTGCTTAAGATTATCTCTTACTTTCCATTAATGAGTACTTATTTCCATTATTAAATTTTAATCACAACTAAAGTATATAACATAAAAAATCTTAACTCAAGACTCACTCATAACCTTTCACCTTATCCTAACCTAGTCTTACAACTAATCATTTACCTCCAAGCATAACCTTGGTTGACGGACATTTAGGGCCACCCTTTATCATGTAGCTTAAGGAGCCTAGGACCTCTTTAGTGGTTAATACGGTGGCCTTGCAGTCATCATGGCCACAATCTTTGTCGCACTAGAGGCACTGGGATATTAGCCTTTTCTTGCTTCCACTTTCCTCTTTCTCAAAACCTACTCTCGAGGCCAACTTCAAAATAGTTAGGAGGGAGGAATAATATAGAATATGAATATAACTAAAATTAACTAAGACTCTTACATTTCACATAAGTCTTAGGATTTTCATAACATATAGGTTAGTTACTCATGCCCTTAGAAAGATCTACTATGACACATAAAAATCTACTATGACAAATGTATTTTTGTTGAACTACCTCTAGTTGTTACTCATGCCTCTATTTTCCTTCAAAAGGGTTGTGAAGCTATTCTTGATTCCATTTTTTATTTTGTTCCTTGAGGATATTGAGCTTCTTTTGGAACATGTACATTATCAAACTTCCTAGAGCTTCAAAGCTTTGTTGCGAATCCTTATATTTTTCTGGAAAATGAAGGATCTATGAGTCATAAACATTCAAATCAGAAGGGTTAATTTCTCAGATTAAATTCCAGATCAAATTCCAACATAATAGGCTAATGGTGTGACCTACCATAAGGAAATATTAAATAATCCATTAAACATTCCATTTTTAGTAGATCTAGTGAGATAAAAAATTGATCATGTCTACTAGTTATTTGGTGCCTTCCACCTCCATTGTTATTGTAAGTGTGCATACCAGTGGTATTTGGAAATTTGTTGCTTGCATGACTTTTATTGTGTGTATAAAGAGGGTGGAATCCATGTACAATCTTCAAATTCCACCCATTCTCTCAGCTAGAGACGCAATTATTTTAAATTATCCTCTAATGATGTAATGCTCAAGTTGGTGTAATCTACAAAGCAAAGAAAAGGCCTTTATTAGTAGATTTATGTGGCACGTAGATACCCATAAAGGTATAGGATTCCCTTGATCCAATGTGTTGCATTTTTCCTGCAAGGATAGAGGGAAAGGTGATCGAGTACTATATGTCTACTTCTTCTAGGTTCCATATCGCAGAAGGGCCCATCGCTATTCAAGTTGCATCTAATAATTTAACTTGGCTCCCTTTCCAAATGTTTTTATAAATGGAATTTGGTTTTATCTTGTATATTATTTCTCTTGCAAAAAAAAAAACTAGGCTTCTCTTTTCTAATGAAATACTTAAGGAGACATTTCTTATATTTACTATTCAGGTACCTTATATTCAATGAAAAAAATTCATGTAGAAAGAGGAGGGGATGGAGAAAAATGATATAATAATTAGTGTACCTTCATTGAGTTATCTAAGAGTCTTATATATTGTTCAATTAGCTCTTGTATTGTCTTCCTATATGTTCTTTTCTCTTTATGGCAGCCTTGAGAGCTAACTTGGATCCTCATAATTAGGAGATATCCTTGATGATGCTAGGAATTTTTGAGTGATAATTGAGTTGCTTGGAATTTTAGTAGGGTCTGTCTAAGATGGACCATTTTGGGCTTTGGGACCACTCAAGGATCTTCATTTCGTAGTTCATATACATTTGCAATAATATTTTCTAATTTATTTCCATATATGTTGTATACTCAATATTAGTTTGTGTGTTGTTGACACTAATATCCTTTGGGATTATTTGTTTAGTGACAAGTACTCCGATCTCCATATTTTTTGGAACCAATGGGACCAAAGTGTTGTCAACTAAGTCCTTGGAGTTTTTCTTTCTTTCAAGGAGATCCTGAGTTGTTCTTCCTTTAGGGCCCTCACTTTCCAAATGTGGCTCTACATATTTAAGATAGTCCTCCATGTGCATGCATGTTTCATATTAGTTGTTGCGCTAAGAGTTTTCCTTGAAATTGGGAATTGGATTTATTTCCTTCCGTCGATGATTATTTTGGGGCCTAAATCCATGTGAATTTGTTTCCATTCATTTCAGAAGGACAAGAGGGTGATTTTGGAGAGACAAATATTAGAAGAGGTATCCAATTTCTTGGAAACAATGCCACAAGAAAGGGACATCATCGTAATTGATAGGTTAGATAGTAACATCATCATCGAGAGGTATTTCAATAGGTTTTGAGAGAGGCCAAGAAATATTTATTTAGACAAAAATCTTGACATGTCTTGTTTATCTCTTTCTTTTGGTCATATATTAACTTTTGATATAGGATTTTAATGCATTTCCTATACCCTCCAAGATTTCCTATTTCCACTATTCAATTGGCAAGACATACAGATGGGTCGACATAGGAGTGCCCAAAAACTTCTCATTACTGGTCTTATATCTAGGAGTCCACATATGATGAAAGAGTCTTCATTGTTTATGAAATATGCCCCCCCCTCAAAAACCCTATTGCAATCCTGAAGTTTGGTAAAAACATCATTAAGAGTCCCTTTGCACCAATTTACAACTCATCATGTCACTTGGGCTACCATGACTTTTTAATCCACATGGACCAGTTTCTCTTCGTAGGAGAGCCTCAGAAAAATTTACAAATGATAGCATGATCCTATGTGTGTTAAATATATCTTCGGATGGAGTCAAATTTTAACTTGTAGTGACGATTTTGGGTAGCTTTAGTGAGACATTTATTCTTCCTCTTTTTTCCAAGCTACATCGAGGACAATGACATTCACCCGAATTCCTTAGGCTACTGATCTAAAGTGCTTAGTCCAAAAATTAGAAATAGAGCCATGGTAACCCATTGAAGAATCATTGGTTATTTCATTGTGGCATGAGGGGTTTGATATCCCTCCCCTTGAGGAGGAAGCCATAACTTGTATTTATATTAGAGACATTTTATTCTCATTTTAGAAGAGGTACATGTCAAATTGAGGTTGAACATAGAAGGAATTACATAAAATTAAACTTCTAATATAAATATTCATAGCTTTATTCTATTATAATAAGTATTAAATATTCAATAACAAAAGAGAAAAAAATATTGTTCACCCATATAGTATTTTTAATATCAAATATGGTCACATATTTGTTGGTACAAGATTCACTAAATTTTGATGAAATTATTAGACATGTTGAAAATGGGTTGATTAATTTCTGAAGAATTCAGATTTGTTTCAAGGTACTAGTAAATGTAGATACTAGTAACTACATGAATTTGTGGGAGACATAATTAATTTTTAATTATGAAATATTGTATTATTTAAAATAAATATTAAAAAGTAATATATATATATATATATATCTATATATATATATATATATATATATATAATATATATATATCTCAAAAAGTATTCATATAGATTGATGCTTGTCGTTATTGAGACGTTATTTGATAAACTCAAGTAGTAGCATGAGCATAAATTTTCTGATTGTTGATACTCTTTTCTACTTCAGAGTCTGACAACTAGAAAAATAAATAAAGTATTGCATTGAAAACCATAAATAATAGGTAACATAAAAAGACTTTTAAAAATTAAAATATTGTTGGACAAAATTTCTTTGTTGATCTTCATTTTGCAAGGGTTTCTTTTAGGCCAAATGGCTATGGATCTCCATGTTTCGAGATTGGTGAATATTCAAGTCATGGTCCCTGAGATAGGTTCTTGTGATGATTTAGATATTCTCATCTCTTGTAGCTGCTAAATTTTTACTTCTCCATTCTTTAGTTAGGGTTTGTAGATTGATGTCTTACACCTCCTTTTTCCATAGATCTTGGTGAGAGGGTTCCAATGTATCTTCTCCTTTTTCTTCATTTTCTTGGTTGACCTTGTTGGTTAGTATTTCCTTCGTGTGCTCCATTAGTAAGGGATTTAGTTGAGTTCGTTCCTCATATTATGTCATTTTTGGCTTGTTCTCTCCACTTGTTATTTTTTCTTTTGTCAGTAGTTAAAGGAATTTCTACCTATTTGTTTTATTGTTAACTATCAAGGTGGATTCCCCATATCACGTTTTGGATATTTTTCATTCTATTAGTTATTAAGGTAAATCCATGCCCATATAGGGTTGATTTTCATTAATCACTTGTTGAAATTAGTTGGTATTCAAATCCCATAATAGAAGATCGTATTCATGGCATTTGAAACATTTTAATGATATTTTCTCATAATCTATTAGATGCTCCTAGGTTTCATCTTCACTAGTAAGTTAGATGTTGGTTGGAAGGGGTTTGGACATATCTAGGTAAGCATATAGATATGCATAATAAGTGTAAGGTCTCTCCTTAGTGGTGTCCAAGATCATGACAAAATGTTGCATACTATTCCCAATACTTTCTAGGATTTCCCCAAGAATTCCTGTCTAAGGTAATAAAGGTGAATCCACATAGGAGTTGAAGAGAAATTCTCTTTATATGGATTGAATCTTTGAACCTGTTGAAGGATGGAACTTGACTGCCTCAACATAGGGGTACACCACCTGGTCAGGAGCTTAAAGAAACTTTGTTTCCATTAAAATTGGTGGGTCTCATTGGCTATAAAGGGATTTGTTTCTAGTTTTAAAGAGATTTAATATAGTAATAGAATGAAAACTAATGAAATGATTTTATAGCTAATTATAAACTTACTAAATAAACTTATTCTATGTATTTATGGAAATAGTACATCTTTGTATGTGATTCAAAGAATGATTTCACAAAGTATATAACAATATAGATCATTCAATAATTTGATGAAAAGAAAGCATAAATGATAAAATAAATTAATAAATAGTTAATTAATTTAGTTAGTTAAAACTCAATCACATAAAACATCTCGCTATCTCATATGTAATCATAAATAGTGATGATGACTCATTATTTTCAAAGAATTTATATAACAAAATAATGCATAAGAGATTCACTATCTAATTTAGTAATACATAAGGATAACATAAAGATAATAGTACTCGATGCATTAGCGCTCTTATAATGAAAAATATATCTTTCAGGGTCAACTTCTCAATTACATAACTTTGGATCAAACAATAGTGCAAGTTCAAAGTTTTTTTCTCTTTCTAAATGCATGAAAAAGGTTTAAATAACCTATTAATATTACAAAAATAGTAAACTTAAAATAAAATTATTCAAAAAATCTTCAAAAAACTAAGCTAAGATAAAGGACAACTAAATTATTGATTTGTTGTAACAAGAGGTCATGACTTTGATATAGATTTATTCTTCACATACTCTCTAAGATTATATATGTCCGTGAGTGGCTTCAGCTCGAGGTGATGTACCAGTTGCATGCACATTTGTTGCATGTGCATTTGTCCCATAAACACTGCATCACTAAGTGCTAGAAGAAATTGTATTGTTGCGTTTGAGAGACACCTCAGCATGAGCTTGACTATGAGGCTTCACTAGAAAATGGCAATAACTTTCAAGGTTCGCTTGTGATAAACCCTGAATGTCTTGCACCTTCTTTTTAGATGTTTTTTTCCAAGATTGTTTTAAATCTTTTACATCTGGCAAGGTGTCCTTTGGTCATTCCTGAATTAGATTGGCTTTCGATAAGGTATCTATAATATATTTGGTGAAATTTGAGGAAAGATTTTTGGCTCTGATAATAGCCATTTCTACCCATTTCATTTTGATTTCCTTGTCACTGAAAATGGTATCCTTCTTTGATTCTTCAATTCAAGGAAGATTAGATGATCTTCCCCGAGAACTATCTTCCCAATCTATATAATTAGAAATTTCCTTGTCAATATCTTCATAAAACGTGCTCAAATCAGACAATCGGTTTACTAAATAATCATTGGTCTTTGACAAGTCATGAATCAAAGCCAATTTGTGACAGAAGATAGCCTACTTCTTTGTTAGGAGTATGTCAAGTTTTGGTTCCTCGCGGACTACATTTATATATAGATTTTCCCTCTGCTGGTTTATCCTTTGTTGCAATTGCAATATCTGTTCATCCTTGTCTTTTACTTCATATTGAAATTGTATCTTTAAATCATTAAAAAAATTATGTAACTCAGTAAGATTTACTTGCCATTTTTTCTCAATTGCTTTGTTTTAAATCTCGAAAGTTTGTTCTCATTCAACAATCCTTTGATCTTTTTATTTCATTAGAAGTTGTATTTTTTAGCTTTATCAAAGATAGCACTAGCGTAAGCTCCTGTGAACAGAGATAATATGTCCAATTCATCATTAGGGGCTACTTGGGATCCTTTCCAATTAACTTGAAAAGGAGTCTCATTTCAAACAAGTTCTTACGAGTCCTCTACCTTTCCTTTCTTCTTTGACCCGCTCATTACTGCTTTATACTTTGGACTATAAAATATGTCCAAAGAACTGATTTATTCAACATTGAGGAATATCTCGGAAGTAGGGAATGCAAGAATTATTTCCATATCATTGGAAGTAGTTGATTGATTGAAAATCTCAACATTAATGTTATTCTCAGGATTTTTAGGAATAACATTCCCTTGGGAAGCCTTAATAGTAAACGAGGTTGTCCTTTTAGTTTTTGGAACTTGTTTTATCTCTCTACTCACTGTAACCTATTCTTCTTGTATATCGGCTAAGATACATATAACTTGAGTTTCTTCTATTGTCAAAACACAGTTTAACCCCTCCCATCATCCAATTTGTTCTCCTCTTTAAATTTCCTTATTTTCTCAACAACTATAGTAGGTGTTTTAGAGACTTGGGAAATAATTGGAGCTTTTGAAGAGGAAGATGAAGCATCTAAAACTTCTGAGTTCTTTCTAAATTCCTTTAACAAAGATAATGGAAAATTGGCTATTCTTCACTGATGATATTGATTTAATCTGATCAATTGGTCAAGAATTAGACGATCTGCTCCCAATTTTTCTACCAATAATATTATGGAAACATTTCAAACAAATCATTGAAGTTGTCGGGCTCGCTTGAAAATGGTTTGGGCTTATCCTGTGTTGTAACATATTTCGCTACCCAATTAGGGTCATATGGTCTATTTAGTATGGTTGGAAAGCTAAAGGTTTTTAATTTTTCAATTTAAACTAAGGAATGCTTGAAATTTTCTAATGCATAGGTACCATAGGCGATAGGAAAACATGACCAGGTGGATTTCTTGGCATATTTAAGTAACTTAGTTAAGCCCTTACCAACTGCTTGATAAGAGACTTCCTTGCCAACAATTTATCTGGGACAAGAAAGGGAAAAACATGAGGATGGGAAAGGCTACTAGAAACCCAAATGTAAGTAAATGATTCTTCCCCAAACCACTTTTCTATAGGCTTCAAGTCTTTATTGGCTTCTACAGTAAGTCTAGGGGATTTTCAAATACCTCTTAATAGATAGGGAGCATGACCTCATGATAGATAGAGAGCATGACCTCATGATATATTTTGTAGAAATGAGCATGGTATTTGGTTTCCCAAAGGATATCGAGATAAACAGATATAGGACTAGGAAATTGGTATGTTTATTTCCATCTAAGAGATGGAAAATCTTTAGAAAAACAAATTGTATCCATGACATAGGGACTCATAAAGAAAGGAGGAGCCTTTATTTCAAGAACATTGTGAATGTTTCTATAATTTTGGATTTGAGTGGTCAAATTGTTGGATAAAATAGTCACCCAGTCCATGTTATAGCCATCATGATAGGATTCTAGCAATGGCAGCATTCTACAGAGAATTTATGTGTATTTGGATAACCATAGAGGTGACATAACATATAAGAGATATGAGGGAAATAGATAATAATAGAGGCTAATGAATACATACCCCTGTCCTCTCGCTTGTGTTTATTTGGGTCCCTTCTCCATTCTCTGATCAACCTCGTAGGGTTCAGATTATCTTGCATGAATTTCTAGACGAATTGTGTATCATATTTCTTCCGAGGTTGAGGCACATGATAAATTTTCCTTAAATCCTCACCTTTAAAAGTCCCAATAACTGTCTTCTTTAGAATTAAAAATGTTATGTCTGTAATGTCAAGATGGTCAGCAACCCATCTCACCATATCTGTATATGGTAGAATTTTGCAGCGGGCAACAATTCTATGGAGAAATGAATTAGCCACATGATTGCATGTGCGACTGTTAGTTGGAGGACAATCGTCAATAGTAGCAGCCTGTTTCACAATTATCCTTGGATTTTCATCCTTGAATAGTTTGTATATTGTCTCCCAGGAGGAAAAACCTGCATCTGGAGTGCATGTAGTATCTGTAAACAATGGAGACATCTCAAACACTTCTTTAGGGGGAAAGGCTGATTCTTGATATATTACAGATTTCCTTCTCACCTTGATTATTCTTGACATGTCCTTTAACTTCTCTTTATTAGGATTTACCTACAAAGAAACAATCCAAGATAAGCTACAAGAGCCTCAAAAGATACAAAGAGTCATATCAATTCAATGCGAGCTTTATGGAAAATCCTTTCACATTAACTCAAAATTATTACAAGTCATCAAAAAACCTCAAAATTAGAACTACATAGATAGGTAACTTAATTTCCGAACATTTTTTCACGTGACATTGACACTTGTCATTATATGGGAAAATATTTTATCGACGTTTGGTATCGGGTGATATTAACATAAGTTAGCGATCTGGGATTTCTGAAAAACATATAGAAGTGGGATTTATATTAGCAAAATAATGGAGCTTTAACAAAATGCAATATAGGAATCCATCAATTGATGAAATGTGATATCGACTTTTAATGGATTGCGATATTGGTTTTCGGCAGCATTTCATCTTTTTTACATTTTGCATTTCAGCTTTTCACTATTTCGCATTTCGACTTTTCGCTATTTCTCTTATCGTTTTTTTTCAATTGACTTTTCATTGTTTTTCTATTCTTTGAAGCCATCAATAAAACGCATAGGATTTAATAAGATCAATCTTTATATGATATTGTTTATTCGTTTTTTATGATTCCCAGATTTGTAAGACTTGAAGTTTATCTCCTAAAACTAAAAAAGGATTCCTAAAAGGTTTTATGCCCTTTCCAAAAACTTTTTTGTTTTACTCAAAAATAAAAGACTAAATATAAAACTTACCCTATTTTATCTAAACAAGGAAGGATTCTATCCTAAAAATTCTAGAGGCTCCCCATTATTATTTCTCCTAAGTCTAAAGATAATGGGGGGTTGTTGAGTACCACAACAATTGGCGACACAATGGATGAAACAGTTAATCTCTGTTAGATGTAAATCTTTATCAAGAAATTTCTTTAGAAAGTTTAAATATGGTTGAAATCTAGATCGATATAGATAACTTTGAAATGAAAAAATTTGTTTTATTATAAATTTTCTCAAGGTTTGTGATACATGATTTTTTTTTTTGTGTAAATAAGTTGCTAATAGGTTTAAAAGATAAAGTAAAAACTATTAGAAGCTTAGTGTATTGAATAAACTTATTAGTGATTGGTAGAGCCATTTCTACCAGAAGGCATTGATAGCCTTGATAGGGTTACCATTTAACCAAAAGAACCGGTATCTCATCCTTTATTTTATTTTTTATTTTTTCATTTCAAAGTCATTATTCTAGTTTGGTAGCCAGAAAATGATAATGGGTGATAATGTAAATTTATTAGTTTCCTAAGGCTCGTGATGTAACCTCTTAACTTTTAATATTATTATATTTTTGAATTACAATGTGATTAATTTTTAAATAAATGGATGGGGAGGTTTTATTTACTCTTTACATGTGTCTGATGACCTCTTTAAGTAAAAGATTCTAAAGACTTCATAATAATTTATGCTTTTATAAAGATTACTTTTGAAAACCAATTCACAATAACTAGATTTTTTAAAGAGTTTCAAACAAAAAGATTTCACAACTATATGATTATCTTATTTCAAAACTTTAAAATATTCAATACTTAGATTCCAATTTAAATTTTATCTTTCTGAATTGTTCCTTAAATAAGTTTAACAATTCAATATTAAAGAGAAACTTCCAATGTGCTTTTCAAAAGCTTAGTACTTTTGGTAACAAAAGGAAATGATATATAAATATATTTACATATTGTACAAGAGAACTCATGTTCATTCAAGAAAAACATTTTTCGAGTATAAATCCATTAACATGAATAATTTCCTTCTTCCCTTGAAAATCCTGCAAGATGAAAGTTGATGGACCTATCTTCTCAAAAATCTAAAAGGGACCAAGCCAAAATTTTTGAAATTTGTATGTTTTCCTTTGTCATAATTCACTATATTCCATTTCAAAACGAAGTCTCCAATTTCAAAATTTATATCTTTGACTAAATTGACATCAAATGAAGCTTTGACCAATCTTTGATGATGATCATGGACTAGCTTAGCTTTGTTTCTTTCTTCTTCTAGCTTTAGGATTTGAGACATTCATAATTGTAAAGAAAAAGAAGGTTGTTATTCAATAAATTAGACTAGTACTGATGAGGGGAGAGATAGATTTGGAGGTAAGATAACTTCTTTCCCGCATACTAAATGAAAAGGAGAAGTACCTATTGAGAATTTCTTAGTTCTTCTATCAGCCCATAAAGAAATTATTAAAGCTTTGTGCTAGTTCTTTTGATTTTTGTTGATAGTTTGTTTCATGATCCTCATAAGATTTTTATTAGTGGATTCTACCAAGCCATTTCCCTGAGGGATATAATTTGCAGAATACTTAAGTTTAAATCCTCTCTTTAAATCAAATCCAATCATTGCATTTACAGAAAAATAAGAAGCATTGTTAAGAGTAAGAGCATGAGGGATACCAAACATGGTAACAATAAATTGATCAATGAATTCAATGATGTTCTTAGAATTGGCTAGTTGCAGAGGTATTTCCTCTACCCATTTCGTAAAAGAATCTATTGCAGTCAAAATGTACCTATGTTGTTTGGAAGAATGAGGAATGATCTCACCTATTATGTCCAGTCCCCATTGCTCAAAAGGTTGTTTGATGTTGACTGGTTACAAGGGCATGGAAACTTTCCTCTATCTTCCTGAAAGAGTTTGACAAATTTTTCATCTTCTTACATACATGTGGGTATCTTTGAACAATGTTTGCCAGTAATATCCAAGATGCAAAATTTTGTGATCCATTGTATCTCCACTATAATTTCCACCTGCCAATCCATCCTGCAATTCTCGTAAGAACTTGTCTTCAATTTTTTTGGACATCTTAAAAATACCGAATCATAATTTTTCCTAAATAATGCATCATTGATAAGTTGATATTGATTTGTTTTCAATCTCAAGGCTCTCTTTTTCTTAGCATCTGGTTCTAGTGGAGCATAAGAATTTTTGAAATAGAAGATTACATCATCATATTGAGACTGAGTATTAACAGGGAGTACCTTTGTGAGTTTCTCAATATCACCAGTTAATTCATCTATTGATGTATCATTCATTCTTGTGACCAACCTATAAAAACCTTGACCTTTTACAATTTTAGCGTGTTTGATTTCTAGATCATATTCTTGTAATGCAGAAACCTAATTAGCTCTTTTATTTCCTAACTCCTTTTGAATAATAAATTTCTTGACTATTCAAAAAGGTACAATAACTTTAACATGAGCTTTTAAAATAAAAGCTCTAAAATATTTGATAATTTTGTAAACTGAAAATGATTTCTTTTCTATTCCTGAATAATTCGATTCATCTCCTTGAAAATTTGAGCTAAAAAAAGCAATATGACTTTCTGTTCATTTGGTTGTGTTAAGACTATTGCATATGCTAATTTAGAGGCAAAAGTATATCAAATAAATTGGTCATAACAATTGGGAGTTGTTAAATAAGGGACATCAATTACATCTTGTTTGATTTCCTTAAATGCTTCTCTTTCATGATCACCCCATTTAAAAAGTGAATGTTTTTTATCATTGCTTATAATGGTAGGAAACTTTGAGAAAATTCAAGGACAAATCTCTTAACAAAAATGATTTGGACAAGAAAACATTATATTGATTTTTTGGCATGTGGTAATGGAATTTCTAAAATTATTTTAATTCTTTCTGGATTAATAAAAATTCCATGTTTGGATACAAAATAACCAAGGATTTTATCTTCACTAAGAGCAAAAAATGATTTCTTGGGGATTATAGAAATTCCATACCTTCTACATCTTCCAAAGATCTTCTTTAAATCATGCAAATGATTGTTTCTCTTCTTTCACAATATGCTAATATCATCAAGATATGTTGCAACATTTTTATTAATCAACCCTTTGAAAGAAATGTCCATCGCTCTTTGGAATGTAGCTCCTACATTCGTTAATCCAAGGGGAATTTTTTCATATGCATATGTTGCCCACTTTTTTCTGAATGCAGTTTTAAGTCAGTCTTCTAGATGAACAAGGATCTGATTGTACCTTGAAAATCCATGTAAAAATGATATTAATTCAGAACCGACAATGGAATACAGAACTCGTTCCATTGATGGGAGGGGAAAATTGCCTTTTTGACATGCCTTATTTAAATTCCTAAAATTAATACAAATGTGAATATCACCATTCTTCTTTCTAACCAGTACAATATTGGAAACACATTTGTAATGTCTTACCGGAAAGATGATTTTGGATTTTAAAAGTTTATTCAACTCACCTTCAATATGATTTTCCAAATTTGGAAGTATCTTCGTAAGTTTTTGTTGAATGGGTTTAACATCTTGTACCATTGGGATAATGTATTGAATGATGGAGGCATCATAAGTTTTTAGATCTTAATAATTGCAAGCAAAGATACCTTTATATTTATTTAATAGATGAATAAATGCATTTCTTTCCTTGGATGAGAGACTAAGACCTAAGTTAATATTTTGGTGTTTTATATCAGATCCTAGGTTAACTAATTGAAATCTCAAAGTTGAACTTTGGATTTTGCAGTTGTTGACCTTTTTAAATCTATCTTTAAGATCATAAAGATCCTCAAGCTTAACTATAGGTTTTGGCAGTGAATTTTTTTCCTTTGATTTATTCAATTGAGAATCATGTTCATCGTCATCAATTACTTGGTCAAGATAGGATTCTTCAGATGATAGAAAGTCTAGGATATCTATATCATCATTTAATACTTGCCAATTGGTAACATCATCAACAATGGATGGGCGAAAAATCAACTCTATAAAAAATCTGTCTAGACTAAAATATTTAGATGGGATTAATTTAGATGCAATGTTCGCCAAAATATCAACACTAACGTTCTATATTCTTGGTATTGGAGAAATATTGAATGCTACAAAATGTGAAGTAAGATTTTGAATGAAGGATTGATAATGCCTAAGGTGATTTGAAACACAATGGATATTGTTTCTGACTTGTTTTATAATGATTTCATAATCACCAAAGATTTGAATATATTCAACACCAAGATTTATCACTTTATACAATCCTTGTACTAAAACTTATATTCTGCAATATTATTAGTACATTCAAATTCTAGCCTGCATGCTAACATATTTTTTTCACTAGCAGGTCTTATTAATATACATCGAGCTCATGCACCTTCGCTATATTTAGAAACATCAAAATAAAGCATCGAAACAAAAGATTCATGTCTATTTGCAATAGTATGTACACATTAATACACCTAGTCAAATCTATTTGTGAATAATTTTCAGTTTGAGAAGAAATAGAGTTTGCTAATAAAGGAGAATCCTCAGTTGTAAAACTTCCAAAGAAAGATTTCACGGAATAATTGACAAGGATGTTATTTGTAAAAAGTACAGGCTCAGTCTCTTCATCCAAATTAGTAACCGAGTGTTTCATATGGTTTTCTCTATCTACCTGAATCTGATTTGGTTTGTCATTATAAGGAAGCTAGATCTGTTACCAATCTATGGCGAAAAAACCATGTAATTTCTTAGAACAATCCCTGACTAAGATAAGACCATAAAATTCAGGAATATTACCAATCAATACATCAATAATCTAACAGAGCCTTGAATTTTAGGATAATCTTATAAAAACCTAATTTAATTCTCCTAATACCTTGACTTTGGTTCTATCTAATTGCACAATTTGTGCAAAAAAAATTTCAGGTTTTATGTTTACTTTGGGATAAACTGAATATGGTATTATATTTGAAGAATCAACTGATTCTATAAGGAAATTGTAAACATTTTTATTGAAAATCTCGAAGGTCATTACAAAGGAGGGTGTGAGAATTAGACTGATCTCCAATTAAAATTGCATTTGAGGCATCAATCTTGTTAGCAGTACCATTTGGAGGCTTTCCTTTTCCTAATGAGGATTTTCTTGTTGGAAAAGGAGATGTAAGGAAAACATTTAATTCTTTGAGAAAAAAATTGATGTTGCTTAATTTTACTTGCCTCATACATGGAAATATTAGCTTTTACTTTCTTTATATCTTCCACAATATTATACTGTATATCCTTATCATAAACATAGTTTTTTTGATGTAGAAGGAGAATTGGAAGAATGATAAGATGGATTCATTAGATTTGGGAGGAGATTTCTTTGTTGTGTATTTATCCTTATTGAGAGGAATAATTGGTCTTTTTTTTTCACTTGAAGAAGGTGAATCAATGGATTTTTTACTCCTAGTCTCTATAGGTAAGGCTTCTTATTCCTCATTTTCCAATTTAATGAGTATGAAATCCCATAATACGTGTGCTTTGACTAGATCTTCTTATTCTTTTAATACATCGGTAGATAATGTTGTTTCTTCCTCTTCCTCATCTTGATTAGATTCATCATTCGATATGAAATTAGGAGGTTGATAGTTTGTTGTCTGGCGTCTAGTGTCTCCTAAAATATGGGAATGGTTTTTTAGAAGACTCAACAATAACTAGAAACGGATGCTAATACCCTAGAGGCTAACGACCCAAATGAGGAATCTACCCAAGGAGGGGCTCACGTCTGATTAGTTAGTTCATGAGGTATTGTCTTACCAAGGCGATGATCAGTAGCTGGTGTGAGAGGATCACATAGATTTAAGAACCTTTTGTAATCCTTCAAGATCAATAGGATTTTTAGGATTTTTCTTCTTTGGTTCCTGTTTGAAAGTAACTTTCTTATATTTCATCTCTTCATGGGATGTTTTATTTTCTGAGGCAATAATCCTTTTTTCTACAACTATTGAATATTTCATATTATCTACTAAAGTGGCTCTATTAGCCTTTTCTACAAAAAAATTGATATTATAAGGAATCTAAAAAAGTATACCCGTCAATTTAAACATCAACTTTAGGTTTAGAGTTGTCTGGAATTTTATTTAAAAATTTACTACACCTAGAATTGAAATCTTTGATTTTCTCATTGGGGTTTTCTTTAAGATTGGATAGATCATAAATTAAAGTAGCAGTTCTACGATTAGATACTTGGTCAAAAAATTTTCTTCAAATATGTCCCAACTAGTGATAGATACTGGTGGTAATGAGAAGTTCCACGAACCTACAGATCCTT
This sequence comes from Pinus taeda, assembly GCA_000404065.3. Lineage (NCBI taxonomy): Eukaryota > Viridiplantae > Streptophyta > Pinopsida > Pinales > Pinaceae > Pinus > Pinus taeda. The sequence goes on along the minus strand of APFE031418753.1, from coordinate 18,270 downwards.
CAAGGGTATATGGCAATAATCTCACTACATAGTCTTCTTCTACTACTCCGTTGAGATTAATGGCAATCATAAAATTATGGGGATGTTCTTTAGCAGGAATTCCATCGTAAGGATTGAAATTTGGTAACCATCTTTCAGGATGCTTAGGTAGAGGATGCATAGGTGTTGCCATCTAAACAGCTCCAGGACTAGTCCATGGTCTAGTTCCTCGTGGGTTTTGTTGCCTACCTGCCATTATGGGAATTTCAATAGAAGAATTTGTAGTAGTAGAAGAGGTTGACTGTGTGGAATAAGTAGCCCCTATGCTATTACTACTTGAATTATCACCTTTTGGTTGGGAATGCATGATAGGGATGAATGGATTGGCTGGATGAGAAGAAGCTCATGAGACAGAATGAAATAAATGTGGTTTTGGTGGAGATGAAGACAAAATATAACTAGTGGATGATTGAAATTCAGACTTTTGGGTCTTTCTTTGTTGGGAAGGTAAGGGAAACTCAAATGGATTTATCTTGAATTTCTCACTTTGAGAATGAGTCAAAATATGTGAAGTGGGAAAAGATGATGATACACGACCTTCAAATAACTCAGAATGTTGATGCTTTTCTTGGGAAATAGATGTTCCTTCTAATTTATCAATTAAAGTTTGAACTTAAGGTAACTCCTACAAAGGAGGTTGATCAGTTTTCTTAAGACATGTACTAGGATATTTGGTTACAACTTCAGGTCTAGAGATAGCTGATTTCGAGTGAGATCTAGAAGTCAGGGGAGATTTTGAGGGCGAATGACTCTTCAGATGACCTTCTAATTTGGGATTATACTTTATTTCCATTCATATTCGGGGGACCTCCTTCTAGGCCAAAAATGTTGAAGGTTGGAACTTGACTACCTCAACAGCAGGGAACACCACTTGGTCAAGAGCTTAAATCAACTTCGTTTCTAATGAAATTGGTTGGTCTGACTGGGTATAAAAATACCATTTTCCCCTTTTAAAGAGATTTAATATAGTAACAAAATTAAAACTGATGAAATGATTTTATAGCTAATGATAAAATTACTAAATAAAGTTATTCTACTTATTTCCCAGGATAGTAGATGTTTGTATGTGATTCAAGAAAGATTTCACATAGTATATAACAATATAGATAATTCAATACTTTGATGAAACGAAAGAATGTATGAAAAACTAAATTAATTAAATAGTTAATTAATTTATTTAGTTAAAGTTCAATCATATAAAATATCTCATTATCTCATACATAATAAAAAAAAATTCAATCATGCACATCAATAGTGATAATGACTGATTGTTTTCAAAGCATTTATATAGTGAAATAATGCATAAGAGGTTCACTATCTAATTCATTAATACATAAAGATAACATAAATATAATAGTACTTGATGCTTTTAGGCTTAGATTCTCAATTAGATAACTTTGGATCAAACAATAGTGCAAGTTCAAAGTTTTCTTCTCAAAATTATGGACCCCTTTCTAAATGCATGAACCGGTTTTAAATAATCTATTAATATCACAAAAATAGTAGACATAAAATAGAATTCTTAAAAAAATCTTCAATAAACTAAGACAAGATAAATGACAGCTAAATTAGTGATCTGTTGTAACAAGAACTCGTGAATATGCTTTATATTGATTCTTTATCTCTCTCTCAGATTATATATGTCTGTGAGTGGCTTCTACTGGGGTGGATGTACGGTTGCATGCATATTTATCCCATAAATAATGGATCACTAAGCACTGGAAGAAATTGTATTGTTGCATTAGAGAGACACCTCAGCATGAGCCACTAACTAGGAGGCTTGACTAGAAAATCCCAATAACTTTCAAGGTTCACTTTTGATAAAATCTGAATGCCTTGAACCTTTTTTTAGATGTTTCCTACCAATATTGTTTTAAATATTTCATATCTGGCAACACGTCCTTTGGGAATTCCTGAATTATATTGGCTTGCAATAAGGTATTTGTAATGTATTCGATGAAATTTGAGGCAAGATTTTTGGCTTTGGTAATAACCATTTCTACACATTTAATTTTGATGTCCTAGGCACCTAAAATGATATCCTTATGTGATTATTCAATTCAAGCAAGATTAGATGATCTTACATGAGCAATGTCTTTCCAATCTATATACTCAGAATTCTTTTCGTCAATATCTTCATAAAACGTCTTAAAATTAGACAATTGTTTTACTAAAGAGTCATTGGTCTTTGACAAGTCATGAATCAAAGCCAAATTGTGATAGAAGAGAGCATGCTCGTTTGTTAGGAGTATGTCCAGTTCTGATGCCAACTTGTGGATTCATTTATGTCTGTATTTTCCGTCAGCTGGCTTAACCTTTGTTGCAACTGCAGTATATGTTCATCCTTTTCTTTCACTTTAGATTCAAATTGTAGCTTGAAATCATTAATTTTTTTTTGTAACTTGGTAATATTTTCTTGCGAATGTTTCTCAATCACTTTCTTTTCAATTTGGAAAGTTTGTTTTACTTCAAAAATCCTTTGATATTTTTATCTCATTAGAAGTTGTATTTTTGTAGCTTTATCAATGGTAGTGTTAGAGCCTAGATCGACCTCAGGATGAAGGGAGGCAATCTTAGGATAACCATGAACCAAGCTTAACCTGGTAGCTAGCCCTACTAGGTCAGGAGAGGGCTCTCTCCTTGTCAATCTGAGTTGATATGACTGAATTAAATATGGATTTTAGGCTAGGTATAGTAGCTCATGGCGTTTTTGGTTGATTTTGAAGGTTTTGTTGCTGGATCAAATGGAGCAGGCAACTTTGGGTCCAGGAAATCAAGTCAGAAATATAGAATGTTCTATGGGGCAAGGTAGGTAAGTGTTTTGGCACTTGGAATTGAGTGAGATGGTAGGTATAGGACTAGTGAGGAGTTAAGGAGGGCATGCAACGATCATGAGTCCTCTTGAAACAATTGAAAACATCAAAAACTAAATGTATTCCCAAGGTAGAGAACTGTTACCAATGTATTCTACCTATATATCTTGATTTCATTTAGTTAAGAAGAATGAAATAGATTTTGGCACATATAACACATGAGAAAAACTAACAACAAAAGGAGAAACAATGCAAAAACACATTACCACAAGAATCCCACAAAAATAGCTACAAATCGTGGTTTATTTCCTTGCCAAACTGTTGTAGAGATGTACAATGTAGCTCAAAGCATCCACAAGAGTCCAACTTTTTCTAATGACTGAAAAAATACATAATATTGACATCAAACCACCTATGATAGCCATCAGGGGTTGAATCCATGAGAAATTGGGTGGTTTCAACCATTTATAAACTAGAAATAGGAATATAGGCAGTGGAACAACTTGCCTCTATAACCGTGGAAACTAATTCATTTACCCCTCAACCAGCTCAAAATGATGAATCTACCCTCTAAGGTCATTTTGCAATTACATTTACATAGAATAGCATCATTTAAATTCATAAATTCATCCATGATGAGAGAAAAAATTAATTTATAAAATAACTAGGCGAAAACTGGATTTTTGAGCAAAATTGGCAAAATTTATCCTATGTGCAGTGCCACTCTTCCTATGCACAGTGCCGCTTTAGACTCAGTTTTGGAGGCCTTACCCATGACAAAATTGAGCCCAAGATAGCTCGCTCCAAAGGTCTTCCTATCTAGTTTCTGAAACATCTTGAATGTGTTAATTTGGAGGTCATTCCCCCCTCAAAAGTGGAATCTCCCAAGGCTACTTCCTGTGTGTCCAAAAAGAGGCAGAGAGGTCATTTTTTATGGTGTTTTGACCTTTATGTTACCAATATTTGCTGAAAATTTTCTGAAACTTTCAAGGATGGATGTTCTCATATGCTAAATCTGAATATGCAAGCCATTTCTCCAAAAAATTTCCCAGTCAAAATCGCAGCACCAGTGGCGGTGTGCACCTATGCCAAATTCATGTGTTGCAAAATTTAAATTTTGAAAATTGCAAAATCTTACCAAAATTTTACTAAAATTGCCACAAGGCACCCTCATCCACTACTTTGATGAGCTAATGAGGCATCAACTAGGATTTCCAACTTGACTCGCTCCCTTTTGATTCTCAAGGCCTTCCTCAACCTTGCCTTAAGCTTCCTCATCCTCGTATTGCATATTTTGTTCTGGGTCATATAGTGATAGGCAATGTGATGAAGCATCTTCTTTTATTTATTGGCCTTCTCAAGTAGCTTTTCAAGGTGTATGTTGACCTTTTAAGGCCAAGTTTCCAAGTCATTCTGAATCTCTTACTCAATGGAGGTCATCTTGACCTTTGCCTTCTTTGCCTTTTGCCGGTTCTCCCTGATCATTTGCAACTCCATGAGGACTTGCTTGTCGGCCAATTTATTGTTTTCTTGCTCAAGATAATCGATGATCCACTTTGCCCTCTCTAAATTGACTGAAAAGGCTTGTATATCAGCCTCTTGCTCTTTGATTATCATGTCTTTAGCTATCTTTGTGCCTTGAGTCTCCAAATCAATGACATTAATTCCATGTGTCTCCTTATGATCAACTAGGTCAAAGTCCATCTCTTGCCCATCACTAGGATCCTTCTCCTGCATTTTTCCCTTTCCTTTACCTTTGCCCTTGTTGTGCTACCCAATATGTACATGTTTAGTTGAATACGAAGGTAAAGCCCCTTCCACTCCTTGTGGAGATAACATTTTCCTATGGCCTGAAGATGAAGGTGAGACCTCTTCCACACCTTGTGGAGATAATACTCACCTGGTAGCTGCAAAAATTTTCCTAGTGCCTCTCTCATAGGTCACAAACACTGGCACTCCAATAGTTTTAGTTTATTTCACTTGTTCATGTCCTGAAGGTCCACCTTCCTCCTTATGCACTGATGAAAAGATTTGTGGGCCTTTGAACATCTCATGAGAAATGAAAGTCTCCCATGGCATGTTGATAAGATTCAACTGGTGTAGAACAATGATTTTAATCAAAGAATAATGAAATATGTTGTTTAACTATTCGGGATATGACTTCTTCTTGACATAGAGTGCCATTTTCTCAATATTTTGAAACATGAATTAAGGAATATTCATCATCCTCAACCTAGAAAATGCATCAACAATCTAATGTGGTAGGCATACAGTCAAGAAAACCTACCTTCAAAAGTAAAGTATTTGTTGACTATCTTCATAAGTGGAGCAAACCTATCCTCCAAGAATTTGAAGGGGAACACTCTCTTCAATTTGTTATGGTATTTAGCCTTGATGTAAGGCTCATAGTACTCCCTGTCAATATACTATCCTTTGTTCCCTTCCTCACCTACATTTTCAATGCCTGTAGTCTCTAAAATAATAGTAGGTGACAAAGTGAATCTAACTCCAGCAAGGTTTACTTCATTTTTGTCCAGATGTGTCACAAACAACCTTCCTAATTCATGATGAATCTTAACCTTCTCGACCATTTCACAGAAACCAAAACATGACTGATGTTTGAAACATGAGATGGCAAATGGACAAGCAAGCAATTCCCTCAAACTAGTGGGCTCCTTCCTGATTATCTTTCCCCCTTTGTGAGGCTTCCTCTGCTATAAATTTATTTTCCTAGAACTGTCACTATGTGTCTCTTCCTCCATTTCATACTCAATATCCCTCTCCATTATTGTAATGTTGTTTGTCTTTATGGTCAATGAGGAGACATGGATTAGTGAATGAAGGTATGATGAGTATGAAGAGATTTTATATAGGAAAGTTAATGAGGGTGTACAAGAATGGGATAGGGGTGTCGGGAATGAGTAGGTTAATGAATGGTGTAGGGTTTGGGAGTATGATAGGGTTTAGGCTATATGAATATAGATTTTGGGAGTATGATAGGGTTTTGGGGAGTATTTGCAGGAAAAGTTTAGGGAGGGAATTATGTATGGGAGGATGAGCTTTAGGGAAACAATGAAGATGATATAGCACAACAACAGTAACAATTGTATTTGAAAAACAATAGCAATTAGGGTTTAATGATATGGAAAACACAATTAGGCTTTAACGTGTAGAGATACAAAACAACCCAAAAATTTAAGCAACAACTCGTGTCTGCAACGAAAGTGATATTACTTGGAAATAGAGAAATTTGGGTGTTTTGAAACAATTTGATGTAATTACCAGCAATTGGTAGCTCAGATGACAGATGCGTAGTGCACTTCCTAGGTGTGTAGTGACTATCCTATGTATAGCACCTGTTCAAAAATGCATAGTGGAGAAATCCCAGGTGCATAGCGCCGATCCTATGTGCAGCACCAGGATTAGGTGCGTAGGGTCAGTCAATTTTTCGCCAAAACCCAGCAAACTGCTTCTCTTTTCTCACTATCACCTTAAATCGTGAGTTTGCTCATAAACTTCAATTTCAAACAATGAATTAAATTGAGAAAGAAATGGCTTTTATGTGGGTTGGGCACTTTGTAATTTTTCACTCTACAAAACCCACTTTATAATGTCCTTCGGTTTTTTTTTAAATGCTCTGTTTTTTGGATGCTTGGATTTTTGCTTAAAATTGATGAACTAATGCTTGATGATATTTTCTTTTGCAGTGGCATGTCTTTGGATATATTAGGGGGTGACCAGGAGAAACTTGAGACTTCTTAATTACATATGAAAAATGATGAAATTACATGAAATTTACAAATACAAACAAATCCTCTGTTTTCACCTCAAACTGGTTTTGAGGTGAAAAATTTATTAAATTTAAAAATTATGATTTTAAAACCTTTCCTGATGGTTATTGTCTTCCTCATGTATCTTCTTACCCTTATTGGTCAATGGTTACTGAAAATTTTATATGGTGATACCCTAATACCTAATGAAACTGAAACCCTAATACCTAAGACCTATTTCATGAAATAGACTAAAAATGAACCTGGACCTAACTATTGACTGAATCACAAAGGAAAAGTGCTCAACAAATAAGTATCATGAGGGAAAAAAATAGAATGTGACTACCATGAGTTGATCCAATGACCTAATGGGATGACATTCATTGAGAATGGGACTCCTAATATGAATGCAAAAGAGTGAATTTTGATCACTGATGGTAGTGTGAAGACAGTGAAACTAATAGGTAGCACTAGCGTAAGCTCCTATGAACTGAGATAATTTGTTTAATTCCCAATTAGGGGTTGTTTGAGCTCCTTTCCAAAGAACTTGAAAAGGAGTCTCATTTGAGACTAGTTCTTGTTAGTGCTCTAACTTTCTTTCTTCTTTGACCTTCTCATTACTGCTATATGATTTAGACTATAAAATATGTCCAAATATGATATTTCTTCAATCTTGAGGACCATCTCAGTAGTAGGAAATGCATGAATTATTTACATATCAATGAAAACAATTGATTGATTGACAATCTCAAAATTAATGTTATTCTCGGGAGTTTTAGGAATAGTGTTCCCTTGGGAAGCCTCAATACTAAGCGAGGTTGTCCCTATAGTTTCTGGAACTTGTTTTGTCTCTTTGTTGACTATAATTTGTTCTTCTTGTATATCAGATTAGATATCTGTAACCTAAGTTTCTTCTATTTTCAAAACATGGTTGAACTCCAACCATACTTCATTGAATTTGTTCTACTCTTTCATTTTTATTGTTTGCTCAACAACTATAGTAGTTGTTTCAGAGACTTGGGAAATAATTGGATCTTTTGAAAAGGAAATTGATGCATCTAAAGCTTCTGAGTTCTGTGAAATTTATTTTAACAAGGATTATTGAAAATGTGTTAGTCTTGATTGACGATATTGATTAAATCTCATCAAGTCGTGAGGACTTAGATGATCTACTGCCAATTTTCTTACCATATAATACTCTAGAACCATTTCAAACAAACAATCGAAATTTTCAAGCTCTCTTCAAAATAGTTTGAGCTTAGCTTGTGTTGTAACATCTTTCGCTACGATATTAGGGTCATATGGAATGTCTAGTGTGGTTGGAAAAATAAAGGATTTTAATTGTTCAATTTCAACTAAGGAATGCTTGAAATTTTTTAATGCATAAGTACCGCAGGGCACAGGAAAACATGGGCAGGTAGATTTCTTGGCATCTTTAAGTAATTTAGTTAAGCCCTTACCAATTGTTTGAGAAGTGACTTCTTTGGTCATCAATTTATCTGGGACAAAAAGGGGTAAAACATGAGGATGGGAAGGCTACCAAAAACCTGAATGTTAGTAAATGATTCTTCCCCAAACCACATTCCTATAGGTTTCAAGTATTTATTGTCTTATGCATTAAGTCTAGGGGCTTTTCTTCCAAAGACCTCTTGGTGGATAAGTTGCATGACCTCATGACATATTTTGTAGAAGTGAGAATGGTATTTGGTTTCCCAAAGGATATCGAGATAAAGAGATATAGGACTAGGAAATTAGTTTATCCATTCCCATCCAATAGATGGAAAATCATAAGAAAAACAAATTGCTTCCATGACATAGGTGCTCATATAGAAAAGAGGAACCATTATTTTAAGAACATTGTGATTTCGTTTGTAATTGGGTATTTGAGTGGTCACATTGTTGGATAAAATAGCCTCCCAATCCATGATATATCTATCAGTAAAGGTTTCTATATCTAAAACCCATTCTTCATAGAATTTCTACATATTTGGATAACCATAAAGGTGACACGACAACAGAAATATGAGAGAAAGGGCCAAGAGTAGAGGCTAACGAATACATACCCATGTTCTCTTGCTTTTGTTTGTTTGGGTCCCTTCTCCACTCTCTTATCTACTCTATAGGGTTCAGATTCTCTTGCATGAATTTCTGGACGAATTGCATATCATATTTCTTCTCAGATTGAGGTAGATGATACATTTTCCTTAAATACTCAACTTTAAAAGACAAAATAACTTTTTTCTTCATATTTATAAACGTTTTGTCCGTAATGTCTAGATTGTCAACAACCCATATCACCATATATGTATATGGTAGAATTTTTGGGCGGGAAACAATTCTACGGAGAAATGAATAGGCCACATCATTCCATGTGTCATTGTTACTTGGAGGAGAAGCATCAATAGTAGTAGGATGTTTCACAATTATTCACCTATTTTCATCCTCGAATAGTTTGTATATTGTCTCGTAAAAGGAGGAACCTGCATCCAGAGTGCATGTAGTATCTATAAACAATGGATACATCTCAGACACTTCTTGAGGGGGTTAGAATGGTTCTTGTTGTATTACATACTTCCTTCTCACCTTGATTATTGTTAACATGTCCTTTAACTACTCTTTAATAGAATTTACCTGTAAATAAGAAAACCGCGATAAGCAAGAAGAGCTTCGAAAGGTGCAAAGAGTGATATCAATTCAATATGAGTTTTATGGAAAATAATTTCACATTAAATCAAGATTATTACAAATCATCAAAAAACATCGAAATTAGAACTACGCAGAGTGGTCATTTAATTTCCAAATGTTTGTTCACGTGACGATAACAGTTTTCATTATATCGAAAATTCTTTTATCGTAATTTGGTATCAAGTGATATTAACATGACTCGGCAATATGCAGTTTCTGAAAAAGATATAGGATTAGGATCTATATTATCGACATATTCGAGTTCTAATAGATTACTATATCAGTGTTCGTTAATTGACGGAATGCAATATCGACTTTTGACAGATTGCGATATTGGTTTTTGGCATTTCGTATTTCAGATTTTCGGTATTTCACATTTAATCTTTTCACTATTTAGTATTTTGAATTGTGTCTATTTCACTTATCAACTTTTGGCAATCAAATTTATGTTGTTTTGTTATTCTTTGAAACCTTCGACACTACGTGTAGGTTTTAATAAGACCAATCCTTCTATGATATTTTTTATTCATTTGTGATGATCTTGGGATTCATAAGACTTGTAATTTATCTCCTAAAACTACAAAAAGATTACTAAAATGTTTTATGCTATTTTCACAAACTTCCTTATTTTATTAAAAAATAAAAGAGTAAATAATTTTTTTTTCATGTTTTATATAAACAAGGAAGGATTCTATCCTAAAAACATTAACGGGCACCCATTATTCTTTCTCCTAAGTCTGAAGATAATGGGGGGTTGTTGAGTACCACAACAAAACCCGAGGCTTCATGAAGAGGCCAAGAATATGCATGAAATAAGGCCACGTTTGAAAAAGTACATCCCTATCTTTTACATTGTTTAATATCATTGATACAAATCATTGGACCCTCGTTTGAGATTTAGGTTCCTTTATAGAGTTAAATTCTCTTGAATCTAGTAGGGTCTTTTTTGAAGGTGAGACACCCACAAATTTGTAGATAACAATATACACTTACCCACCTTCAACTCTAGCACATGTTTTCTCCATTTCGGTTTCTAAAAAATATGTTTTTGATGGCTATGGAAGACAACATCCATTGACCCATGCATTATTTGTTGTGAGAGCCACGACCACTATGGTTTCCTCCTTTTTTTTGGAATGGATCGAAGCATTTTTACCCAAAGTCAGAGTGCCTTTAAAGGTATTGGAATTACTGGAATTATGCAGGGAATTTTGAATCATCCTTCTTGCAAATATATTTCTAAAGTGAGGGTTTCTCGTCTCCCCCCCCCACACACAAATGGGGAACCATTGAAAATACATTTCGAAAGGAGGGGTTTCCCAATGGGGTTCCTTTTAAATTGAACAAAAAAAGGATCATGAAAACGTTAAAAATAATAAAAAAATAATAGGTTATGAAATGTATTAGATTAATAATTTTTTTTAATTTAATACGCTCTCTCTCTCTCTTCTCTCTCTCTCTCTCTCTCTCTAATCTCTCTCTATATATATATATATATATATATATATATATATATATATATATATATATATATATATATATATATATAATATAAAGAATAATATTATTATAAATAGTAAAATTAGTAGAGGATCGCATCGTAATTTTTGGGATTTCGGTCCCAATACAACCACACCTTAGAGTAAGAAGGGGAGAAGTGGGCATGGAGATGGTATGCATGCCTAAATTTGGAAACATGGGGCTCACATTTGTTCCCACAACTCATCGACCTCTTTTTTAATGTGCTCCCGTCAAAAAATCACAAAGAAATCCAAAATCTAGAAATGCAAGTGGGGGTGGAGAGATAATCTCTCTCTGACTCATATATTTTGGAGGATACATTAGCTTGGATACTTGGCCCTAGGAAAACCAGTGGAAAGAAGAAACAATACCCAAATTTAGTGGCTTTGCATAAAAAAATGAAGACGCTTCTAGCCCTAGTTTTGAGAAATAACAAGTGGAAATATATAACTTTTTTTCATCTCTTGAATGATTAGGAACTAGTGGTTTTTCTTGACATATTTGCTTATTTCCTTGATCAGATGTAGAGAAACATTCAGTGTGATTGGGATGGTGGCGAGAAGCTTGACGCTCTAGGTTCCAATGTAAGGGTCCCAACAAACATCTCTTTGTCTGATAATGACTAGTGCTTCTCTATTGGATAAAGGGTCAGGTGATGTCTTCATCTGGTGGTTTCAGGCTTATGTTTATGAATGTGCAGCTATGTCCTATATGTTTCATTTGCATGGTGGTAATCATGAAACATGTTGGAGTATGCAATAGGGAAACTATTAATTCAATTTGTCCTTAACCCTAACCTTCACACATGTTAGAGAATAATGCTTGATAACAAAATTCCTTCATTCTTCTTGAGATCTTCTTTTCTTCTAAACATTCACACTTGCTTCCTTGAAGATTCTAGCTTTAGATTGAACTTATTTATGGGAGATATCCAATTGGTGATCAAATGAGGCTGATTCTACAACTATTTATGCACATTTGAGGGGTTCAAATTCCTTCTTTTACGTCAACTTTTGATTTCTTGTGCTAACTTGTTCTTGGAGGTTTCTAGGACTTTCCAGGCTGAGAATCAATATATTTTACATGTTAAAACTTTCTAGAAAAGGTTTTATATAAATTCTAAAGACTCTTTCAACTAAAAAAAATATTATTTTGACATGACAAACCATACAAGAATGAAGAACATGGTTTACCTAGATGACCATGAAAATGGAGCATGAAACCCATACTCACAATAATATTTTCTTTATTCTTTTCTTCGCAAGAAAAAATATACATAATGAATTGAATACATTGAAAATTATTAAGGCTGAAACTATTTACATTTTACAACACTCCCTCTTAACTAGGTAGTTTTTCATAATTATACACTTGGTACAAGGTTATTCTCAAACTGAAGAGTTCTCATAAGAAGAGTGAGGTTGGTAAGTCACATTAAAGCATCAACATCAAACCAACATTGTCATCATAGTAAGACATTAACTTTGCAAGATCTTTAAGAGCATAATGCTAGGAGGTTTTACGTGATATACTGTACTACTTCTACAAGGAACTTACCCCATCTGGATGTTCACTGGGTATTTCCTTTCAGGACTATTCTTTCCTTGAATTATCAATCCTCAAATAATATCAATCCTCTATGACCACTCTTGACTTGGATACTTGTCCAATCCTCAAATAGTGTTAGTTCATTTTTTACATTATATTTTTCTATCCTCAATAAAATCAGTGATGCTTATCCAATCCTCTGTCGTCCATTCTCCCTTCAAGGCCTTCACTTAGGGTTATGATTTCTAGTCCTAGTCAGGTTCATGGCACATAAAAAAGAGAATACAAGCATGATGTTCATCATCCTTCGCTCCCAACCAGAGAGTAGATTCACATTCCCTCTTGCTGAGAGACTAGATCCTTGCTCTTATTGAAGGATACTCCTTTACTCCCTCTCAAAAATAGACAAGATCCCTGATTTCCTTCGAATTTGGCAAGTCATCACCTGAAGTTTTATAGCTTTTATCCATAAATGTATCAACTACCAATTTTTCATGGAAATAGCTACATGGATCCATCTTCGCTTTGCATCATTATATCAAGCTTTCTTCCTTCCTAGATATTATGGAGACATCTTGTTTATTTAATATTGTGATATGGTTCATGCCATCAACCTTTCAAATTACTTTCCTTTAGTTGCCATCAATAAAGGCATTATATTGAGCCTTATCAAATTTCAAGCTAATCATAGCTCCCTCTAAAACTGAAAGTGATATTTCATGTTGCATAAACATCATGTTATTTTCTTACACTACTACCTTTCAATTCCAAGATGATTATGCAAACATATTCACTTAATATTCTTTAAAGATTTACAGGACCATTCACTCAATCCATGTGTTCTTTGAATCAGGTTCATCACCAATGGTTGAACTTCCTTCAATTGTCATCATGTTATCCTACAATATCTTTCCAGTATAAAAAGAACATGTTAGCGAGATAACCAAATCAAAATATTAATATTATAGTTACCTTCTCATGATGGCCTTCCCATAAAACCATCAAATTGCTTGAGTTCTTTGATATCAACATCCTTTTACATGATCCATCTCTATATAAATATTTTTCCATGCATTTATTTTAATCAAAATGCCCATGGCTCAAACTAGTTTATCAGACTACAATATCTTCCTTGGAATTGTCATTATCAACTCCTTTTATTTATTCCTTAATCCTTTAGAATATTATTTCCATACTATATGGAATGTATACTAGTCATAATTTTTCCTTCTAAACTCTTCCATAATGATGATTCTTATAGGATCTTGATGATCATTCTTTTCAAAATGACCACATCTAACATGATATTAGAAAAATTCTAGGTTGAACTATAATATTCAACATGGTTCCAGACATCTCATTCTCTTTAAACTAGACGATATTTTGAAAAGCAAGTTAAACAAGTATATTATAACCTTTCTACTACAATGTACTATTATCTATGAATTAATTCATTTTACAGAACCATGACCCTTCTAGAGTAATAATGCATGATTCTATGCTTTCTACTTAATAAAAGAAAAATAAAAATTCATAAAGATCTCACATAGATGAGTCTTCCTTCAATAATAGAGATCCTTGGGATCATAGCCTTTCATATTCTTCTTAGGTTCTCCACTTTCCTCACCTATATGAGACTCACTTATTTCCTTCGTTTTGTTGTTCACTTTAATGTTTGGAAAATCCCATTTTTTTTGTTTCCATACTCATTGCATCAAAAATATTGAATCTTGGACATGTTTGTCTTCTTCTTTCATTTTACAAACTTCCGCTAGCTCGACTTATTGGTCCTTGCAATGAAGTATTGAGATATTTAGTTTGACTCAGTATCATCCTTTATCTTAATCCTAGATCATTCCAAGATACATTGAGCCCATAATTTATCAAAAGGTGTGGTATCTTTCTTCGAGTATATCCTAGTTGCAAAACTACTCTAATGAGATGGAAAAGCATTTTTGTGCACATATAGTCATCTCAAAATATGTAATAGTCTCTCCAAGTCCTTGTAATTGGTCTCTTATTTGTGAGATATTCATTAGATTGGTGGCCATATCTTTTATTTAGTTATTCTATATACTTGATTCCTCAAGGAAATCTTTTAAACTTGTGTACTTTTAGAGTAAAACTTACCAACTTACCATACATAGCCATTGATGTCTTCAAATCAGCAACAAATGGAAGAAGGTGATTTTTAATGGATTCAACAATGATCCTTTGTGCTCTTAATTCTCCCTTATTGTACTTTACTAACTCTTGATTCCTCTATTTTTCTGTTACAACTACTTCTCCAAGGACCTACATCATGACTTCATTATCTATGAGTGCCAAGTCAAACCTCTTCTTTCATGCTAGGAAGTTTACCGATCCAATGAGCTTATTTCTTTCCGTGCAAAATGTAGACATGTTATCTGTATATTGATACATAGAAGACAATATACTACTTACTTTCAAACCAAGAGTCCTCTTTCTTGATGATGTATTCAACTATCTTGATGATTTCAATACCTCCAAGGAGACTTCGAAGATGTCCTAGAAAGATGTCTTATAGGATTCCTTCAAGAGTGATGTCTTTAAACAACTTCAAAGAGAAAATTATGATATGAAGATACCTTCATGCTTCCTCTACTTCAATATGATGCACTAGAGTGTCTTCAATGAGATCTTATCCTTCCTTCCTTTAATGAGACCTTGATGATGAGGTCATCTTCAATGAAATCTTGATGTGGAAACCCTCCTTTTGGATCAATATGTCTTCTCCTTCTTTCCCTTTTTCATTTTGCGAATAATTTCCCTTGAAAGGAAAAATAATCTTCTGTATATCCTTTACGATGCCTCCTCTTGTTCATGTTATTTTTGGTTCCATGTTTGAGAAAGTAATAAGGAATCTATTAATTCAATTTCCACTTAATCGTATTAGTTTCTTATGAAATTTATTATATCATTTTTTTCTTTATTAGATATTGTTCATTAGAAAATTATTAATTACAAAAACAGTAAAAATAACGGACACAAAAATTAGGATCCAAAATAGGGAAAAACTACTCCAATGGCAAAACCTAGAAAATCTCCTCCTCTTCTATAATATGCTTCAAATGAGAAAACTAAGACACAAACCATAAATGAAGTTTTCGTCCAAGCACCAAGTTATCCTTCCAATAAGCCCTCACAGGTAGATCAGAGATCAGTCCAACCAAACAAGGATCAATTACATCTTAACCAACTTCACGCTTCAATTTTGACCCCTAGCTTCGACCTGCAACTTTGAATTACAATTTTGTCCCTGTAGAAGCTACATAAACCCTAATTCAAGCACATGTCAGCTCTTTAAGAAGACTTACCTCAAATAGGCCAAGGCCTCCAAATTGAAACTAAAAAAAATAAAATATTCATCTCTTCTACAACTTGGAATCTACCACTCAAGCTCCTGCAATTTTCATCCTCCCTTAAAACTATAGAAAAGTTGACCTTCACACATGTGAGAGAATAATCCCCAAAAGGGAAATTTATTTGTTCTTCTTGAGATATTATTTCCTTCTAGACCTTCGCACTTTCTTCCTTGATGCTACCAACTTCAAATTTAACCCTTGATATGAGAGATCGAATTGGTGATTAAATGAGGTCGATGCTACTTCTATTTATACACATCTGAGTGGTTTGTATTCCTTCTTTTAGGACTACTTGTTATTTCCTAGGCCCACATGTGCTTGGAGGCTTCCAGAACTTTCTAGACTAAAAAAATATTACCTTTTACATCTCACAATTTTCCTAAAAGGGTTTTATATAAATGATAAAGACTCGTTTTACTCAAGAAAAATATTATTTTGACATGACAAACCATACAAGCATGAAGAACGTGCTTTACCAAGATAATCATCAAAAGGGAGCATGAAACCCATACTCGAAATAATATTTTTCTTTCTTAACTTCTTTGTAAAATAAATTATACATAATGGTTTGAGTACATTGAAAATTATGAAGACCAAAACTAGTTACATTTTTCAGCAAAAGGTCATGGCTCGAGTGAAATGTGTTCCTTTAAAGGCATATCTTTAATTTTTCTTGTAGTCTCCGGTCCTATCTTTCGGTTTGTAAGATGTGATTTTTTGTTTTGTTTTACATTTGTTGGGCCATCTTTTGTTTCCGATAAGTCATGTATAATGGTAATTTTGGTTCTCATATGTATAATGCCTCTCTGCAGGCCTATGGGATTGGTATGAAAGCCAATTAAAGCTTGTGGGTATCTGATGTATAGGTGATTTTGCATGTAGTTTTGGTGAGCTGAGGCTTTGTAGTTTGATTATATTGATGTGGTTTAGGCAAAGACCTAGGGTCCTCCTTGATATTTTTGAAAACTTTCTTTGGTTAGATTGATGTCGTTTGGACAAAGACCTAGGGTCCTCCTTAATATTTGTGAAAACTTTTGTAAAGCCACATAAAACTGCTTTTGACTAATAGATATGCCTTAATTCACACAAAAAAAAGTTAAAATAAAAATATCATAACTTATCATTTTATTAAATAACATTTTTTAATTTAGTTAATAAAAATATGATGATTTTGAAGCTCTATTCATGTTTTTTTAATAAATTATGATCTTCTTAAAGTTTGATGCACTATTTCTTGCTTAATGAATATAAGCCATCATCACAATAAATGGAAGAATTACCAAAAAAAAACTAAATAGTAAACCATTATATTCCATTAATTATGGCTCTAGTTGTGTTTATCATCACAATAAATGGAAGAATTACCAAAAAAACTAAATAATAAACAACTATATTCCATTAATTAGGGCTATAGTTGAGTTTCTTTCTCATTTCTCTCATTTTTGCCTCTTCTCTCCACTTGTTATTTGTCATTTGTTAGTTTTTTATGGAGTTTCTACCTATTTTTTTATTGTTAACTATCAAGGAAGTTTCCCCATATTTCATTTTTGTTATTTTTAGTTCTATTAATTATTCCGGTAAACCCATGTTGATCTAGAGTTTGATTTCCTTAAATGATTTGTTGAACTTGGTTGGCAAATATTTTCTCATACTCTATTGGATGCTCCTATATTTCGTCTTCACTAATGAGTTAAATGTTTGTTGGAAGGCGTTTGGATATATATAGGTAAGCATTTAGGTATGCATAATAAGTATAATGTCCTTGCTTAGTTGTGTCCAAGATCATGACAAAATGTTGTATAGTATTGCCAATACTCTCTAGGATCTCTCGAAGAATTCCTAGGGAATGTAATAAAGGGGAATCCACATAAAAGTTGAAGAGAAATATTCTTTGTATGCATTAAATGTTTGAATCCAAGGCTTCATGAAAAGGAAAACAAAATTCATGAAATAAGGCCCCCTTTGAAAGGTTCCATCTCTATATTTTATGTTGTTGAATATCATTGATAAAAAATATTTGGACCCTAGTTTCAGATTTAGGTTCCCTTTCAGAGTACAAATATTTTGAATTTAGTAGGGTTTTTTCCAAATTACAGACACCTACAAATGCGTATATAATGAGATGCACTTACTCTTCTTCAACTTTTGCACCTATTTTCTCCATTGGGATTTCTAGAAAATACATTTTTGATGACTATGGAAGACGAGATCCATTAACCCATGCATTATTAGTTGTCAGAGCAATGACCAATATGGATTCTTCATTATTTCCTCCAGGGATCAAAGCATTATCACTCGAATTGAAAGTGCTTTTAAAGATATTGGAATTACTGGACTTATGCGGGGTATTTTGATTCATCCTTCTTGCAAATACATTTCTAAAGGAGGGATTGCATTCCCCCTTCCTAATGGGGTGGCATTGAAATTCAAGAAAGAAAGGATCATGAAAACCTTAGAAATAATAAAAAAAAATGATTATGAAATGTATTAAATTAATAAATTTTTTTA